>JAPYZD010005069.1:0-10390 GCA_030522725.1 Ichneumoninae sp. B BG-2022a | reverse complement strand
GCCCGCGGCCCCCCCCCCCCCCCCCCCCTCCTCAACCCCTTCAACGTTGGATTACAAAATTTCCGTCAACTTTAATACTCACTTTTATTCACTAATTTCAGAAAGTTTATCAAAGATTATTGTTATCGCATTCTTAACATATTCCGGATGCAAGTGATTTTTCCATGGCGAAGCCGCATTCGTGGAATGCTCACTATGCTGGGAGCCTCCCTAAGAATTTAGGCGCGAAATTCAAAATCCTCCCCAGGCGATCGATTAGAAACGTCCTGACTTTTCATTTTTTATTTTCTTAACATTTTTAACCAAAAACAACATTCTGTCAGAATCTTAAAAAAAAAAACGATACAAAGAACGGCATCGAGCTTTGCGTCGATTCAATACATAATTTAAAGTGAATTCCGCTTTTCCTGGTTTCGCAACTCTCGTCGATTTTAATGCTTCTTTCGACAGCGCTCTTTCTTTCATTCCTGTTTATTTCTTTGCTCGGTGCTTACGGCTCTGTCCGTACCCGTTCTACGAAATTCTCCTCATCATCATCATCGCCGACAATTCATCGCCCGTCACCTATCTGCGACGAAAAAAAACAATGAAGAAGGATCTCCCTCGTCGTTCTTGTTTGCGCGACACTGGCTTCGCACCGTTTGTTAATTGCTCTCGAGCGAGGCGAGTCGGAGAGCCTCGAGAGCCTCGTTGTAAATTTCAGTAATAATTGAGCCGTAAAACCTCCATGAGGGAATAACGTCGGGATATCAAGACGAGCAAGAATGAAGGCGAGTCACGAGGACGAATGGCTACAATACAATAATTCCCGAGTGTGCAAAGATTTTGTTGACTCATTCGTGTGATTAAAAAAAAGGAATGGAAGATCCTAAAACGACACGGAATAAGACGAAAACGCGACGCACGAGCTGTTCACTATTTTAGGCTTATAATCGAGTTTCAAATACGGAGGTCTTAGAGGGGTCGAACCAGGTCAAAATAAAGCTCGCGTTCCGCGACAAGTGTCTTAGGGCGCTCCGCGCGCGCCGATGGATTCAGCTGTAAGTCGTAAAACAAAAAAACAAACTATAATAACAAACGTCAGTTATTGGACGGGAAAAAACGTTCGCTGGGACAGCACGAAAGTTGCTTCTGTGATTTAACGTAATCTACCCACTTAATATAGGGACAGAAACAATCTTGCTGCACGGTCAAAAAGATTGGCAGGTGTGACAGTTTTCTGTCCACAAATTTCCACAATTTTATTTCTGGTTAATTTAACAACAAAATATTCGTAAAATTGACGCAGGTTTTTGTAAAACGGATGACATTTTTTTGTAACGTTAGCAAAAACAAAATTGCAGACTTTTGTGGACAAGAAACATTGGTATCTATTTTAGTGTGTGTAACAGCAAATTTTTTTGTAACATTACCAAGAATAGAATTGCAGACTTTTGTGGACAAGAAACAATGGTACATATTTTAGTGTGTGTAATAGCACATTTTTTTACTGCGACAACAAAAAACGGTTGGCGATGCACTCAGAAAAATAATTTTTTTGACGGCCACCGTTTATTTGGTTCAAGTAAAATATTTATTTGATTAAAATAAATAAATATTTTAGATAAACCAAATAAACGGTGGCCGTCAAATAAATTTTTTTCTGGGTGTGTACATTTTGTTACAATAAAAAAAAATTATTGTCTTTCAAAACATTTCGAAACATTCAGTCGATTTTAGGGGTTTTTGCTTCCTCATACGGGGAGCAATTTTTTTTAGTACGTCCCTAGAATTGAGAATGGAGTCTGATATAGGTGAGGCTTCGATCTAGCCTAAATAAAAATTATTCGAAACAAAAAAAAACTTGTTTTCATAGAATCCCGAGGCACGTGTAAATTTTGCGATAAAAATCTCTCACTCCAGGCTTTTTAAATTTCCTCGAAGTGAATCGTTGTTCGCGGCGTTGCGCAAGACACAAGGCATCGTCCTTCGTTTCTCGAGGCGTTTTTTTTTAACTCTCAAGCATAGCAAGCGCAGGAAAAAAATACGAAAAAAGAGAGGAAAAAAAGTGGCTTCGCGACCGATACGTCGATATCGCGATCCACTCGAGACGATCGGTGTGGCGTTCAGCGGTAGAGCATGTATCGCTTCGTCGGTCACGCTGATAACGTTCTCGCGACGATAAAATGGCCGGCGCTGAAGAGTGGATACGTGCGATGATGAAGATTTTAAATTAGTTCGATGACGCAAACTCATTCGATCTTTTCGTAACGCGACAATATGTTCGCGCACGATCTTTTCGTTTTGGTCGTCGCTGCGGCGTCCAAACTCGCAGACGCCATTTACTGATAGTGTAAAAGCGGTGACCGCGGCCCACTTCGATTGGCACGTAAAACAATTATGTATGGTCCGGGCCATTTTCACCACATTTGCCCTAAAGTGATTTATTTTTTCCAAGCTTAAGAAGAAAATTTTCATGTTCTATCTTTTCAAGTCCATGTTCGAATTATATTTAATAATAATGCACTCTGCACTTAAGTGTAGATAATTTGACAATCCAAGTTCTTTTTTCCACCACTTTCAAAATATCTTTTACAATTTTTTTTCCATTAATTTATAAAACCTTCAAGAAGAGAATTAAAAAGTGGGATCAATCTCTATTTTGAATATGAATTGTTCTCAACTGAACGCATTCTCTTTCCCGACAATGACATCTGATAAAAAAATCAAGTGAATCGACGAGCAAAGTTCAATCTTTTGCCTCAAAGAAAACAGCGCTGCAGAAAAAATTGCACCTCCTGGACGAAGCACTCGATTTTTGAATGATTTTTATAATCCTCGATTGACCGTCATCGAAGTCATCGACGCCGATTAAATATCACAATAATTGGGACACTGACATTCGGCACATCGTTACCGCTGATTGGCCGGAGGATTCGCGAAATCGGTTGCATGGTTGCAACAAGATCACTTCACCGTCTCGGACGACATGTTGAATGTTGCACGCGACTGGACAGGGAATACGCAGCCCTACGCGTTCCTGGCCGCCCCGTCGACTGAAATTATCATTTTAGCTGATACTACCTAATGTAATGATGCAGTTTTATCTCTTATTATCATGGGAAACGAGATAAATTGCGATAGTGCCGTTTATTTTGACAACGCTCTGGTGGCTCACGACCTATCGTGCGAGCTTCCTCTGTCAACGTATATTATATACGTAAACGTGTTGGATACGACGGGCCCGTATCAGCCCTCGTATCTCGAGGCTCGCCGAGAAGACTCCTGCAACATTTTCTCTGATATAAGGTGTCCCAGCGATGACGATGAACCCGCCGCGGGGTAAAGAAACTTTTGCCGCTGCGGCATCGCCTCGAAACTTTCGCTGTACTGATAAAACCCTTTTCGGTTCACAAACCTCGGGGTTGATGCACGCAGCTGTACACTGTAAAAAAAATTTGTTTGAAAATTAATGAACAGTATTGGAAGCTTCTTTACATAAACCGTTTCTGAAATTTCAAACGCATGTGCGTTGCCATTTTACAATACAATTTGTATTTTTCATGAACATTTTTGTAAATTTTGCAGCAAAAGATTTGTAATTTTAATATCTGGTATTTTTATTTTGCAAGCAAAGTACATTAATGTTTAATTAATATGAGTAATGTCAACAAATTTCAAGTTCCAGTACATTAAATTTACAATTTATTTTTACAGTGTAATTTTTTCATCGATCGTAGCCATTTTTTCCATGTTGCTTAGAATTGATGTTTTTTGTATATGTATGTTTATATGATACGGAAATAGGGGAGAGCGGGGCAAAATGGGACAGTGGGGCCAAACGGGACAGTGAGATAAAAATTCCGTTTTCCAATAATTTTTGGATGCCCATTTTGTCACTACGATACATCCGCATTTTCAACCGCGTTTTGCCCCACGGATTACCTTCGTCGTCATCCAAAAGTGATTGTAAAGTTGCTTTTTGTCTCATTATCTCGTTTTGCCCCGCTGTGCCATTTTGCCCCGCTCTCCCCTACGTCACATCCAGACTGGGAAACTCATTTTTTGACCGGAAGTTACGTCGCACTGGAAAAATGTTACTTCTGGTTTGAAAATCTCATTTTTCGTTTAAAAGTTACGTATTTCCGGTATGACGTCACTTTCACTCGAAAAATGAGATTTTTCAAACCGGAAGTGACGTATTTTCAATCGTTTTCCGAATATGCACTGTAAAAATAAATTGTAAATTTAATATACTGCAACTTGAAATTTGCTAACATTACTCATATTAATTAAACATTAATGTACATTACTTTGTAAAATAAAAATACCAGATATTAAAATTACAAATCTTTTGCTTGAAATTTACAAAAATATTCATGAAACATACAAATTTTAGTGTAAAATTTCAACGCACATGTGTTTGAAATTTCAGAAACGGTTTACGTAAAAAAGCTCCCAATACTGTTAATTAATTTTCAAACAAAATTTTTTTACAGTGTGTTAACATCGGGTTTCTAAATTTCATAGTCTGTAACGACGAAGCGAAACGCACGTGCCACAAAAACCTGCTAGTATTTCATGAAATGCAATTATTTATTTTCATTTGTATCTTAAAGATTATCAGATTTTCACGCCTCGCACAATTCCAGTGCATGTTTGCGTTTGCACTTGCACCATAACTGGAGCAGCTGTAAGGTTTCTGCGACGAAGGACAAAACTTACTGTTATCCCAGTTACCGTTACTCAGTGTTGCTGCCGCAATTTGTTGATTTTGCAGTTTAATGCCAATGATTTAGAACCTGCGAGACGCGATTCGCGAAGAGCCACTCAATCTGGCTCCTTCGCGTCCGCCATTTCCAGTTTCCCGAGTAACCGCCGCTCCGCCGAGTAAATACACTTACGGAGACATTTGGAATCTAAGAATTTCCACGACAGTGAATCCCCGCTGGGAGTGCAGCCACGAAGTCACTGCGGAATCTGCAGCGCGAAGGTCCCGCGAAGACCGAACGGATGACGTTATTGCCATTGAGCCCCGGTGAATCAGAATTGGGCACGGTCGATCGAATTCTCGTCTTCCGCTCAAAGAGGACCTCGTTGCCGACTGACTGCGCAGATAGTCGTGTTTGTGCGACCCTCTTCTTGTCTATGATGAGGGGTCCGGCTTAACGCGCAAAGAAACATTTGTTTACAAACCTTTGCAGTCTTTGCACGGGCCGGTCAACAAATCGCCGATGATTCATCATCCCTCGAGTTTGGAGCGAAACGGGGGGGAGAGAAAAAGGTCCCTAAGCGTCACCTCGTCACCTTCTCCACGCGCATGTCGCGCAGGGATACAAAATGGCGATGACGTGAAACGGCGGGCGGTCGGGAGAACGCGCATCGGTACCACGATGGCCGCCGACGACGCTCGGCGTCGGGCATGTATGGACACGGCAGCCGCTTTACCACCTTATCTCGGGGCTCTTGTCGCTCGTTCTCGCCTCGCAACCTTATCGCCGAACAAACAAGCGGATCCCCCTGCGCGCCTGCACCCTCCGGCTTTGTGTCAATCAAGAGAAAACTTTACCAGTTTTTTTTTTTTTTTTTTATATATATTTATATCTCAACTTCTTCGTGGCATATTCCGTGACGCGATTTACCATTTTTATAGTTTGTTGCTACTAAAAATAATAATGATCGCATTTTCCGGTCATGTCGATACACTGTAAAAAATGTTATGAAATTTACAACACGTTTAACATACAAAGTTTCATTAAATGTACAATCTTGGTATATGAAATTAGAATTCATATGCATTGTATTTGAATTTTGATAAGGTAGTCTTAAATGCAATACCTGTATATTAAAATTACCGGCGATGGCATCGAAAATTAAGACACGTATATGAAAATTATGTTATTATTACAAATATTATACAAATAATATTGTTTTTAATATACCGGTAACACAATATTCTTACATACGTGTCAATGAAATTTCATATACTGTGCATGCATAAAACTTCATATACATTTATGGATTTTCAAACAGACATTTTTTACAGTGTAGTAAAATAACGAAATGCAGCAATAAGTTTAATAAACTAAGGAAAATTATTCATTTAATCCACCCGAATAGCGTGAAAACTTTGGGCTGAAGAGGACTCCGGTCGACGGCTCATTGGCAATGTCAATGAACGCATTGTAACTACTACATAGAGATGTATCGGAGATTGTGTGGACTAATTGATATTTACTGTTAAAAAAATTGTAAATATAATGTACCGAACTGGACATTTTTAGGCAAAAAATCTGGTATATTAAATTTAATTTGCAATTGTGATGAAAACTTAACATATTTTTTCATTGAAATTAAAGTAAATTATTATAATTACAGTACTTTCAAAGTAAAACTAAGGAAAATTATTTTAAAGTATTCCGAATGTTTTTAATATACTGAACATTAATTTTCATCACAATTGTACATGAAATTTAACATACTAGTTTGTGCATAAAAACGTCCAGTCCGGTACATTAAATTTCATACGATTTTTTTTACAGTGTTGTTAATAAATACACTTTTACAACTACTACTAATAATGATTAGAGGATAAAATTGTGAAAGTGTAGCAACAATACTGAATCATTTTTATGCTTTGTATATTTTTTTCATCTAAGTCATCAGCTCTATCGATAAAAAAACTGTAAGTCACGAAGTTGCCTTGAGTCGTAAAAAAAGAAAATTCCTGCAAATGTCGGACGATTTTTATGACTGTGGGTTTCGTACATAAGGCTTGGTTAAGTTCTAGCTCCTAAATGTAGGACTGTCAAGTGTGCTCCAAAAATATGCATTTTGTGTATGCGAGATCAAAATAGTTCCAAAAAATACGATATTTTGTTTTCTCAAGAAAAAGACGTAACATCTTCGTCTTTTTTTCCGGATTTTAATCAAAGCTCGAGATTCTCGATCGGCGGCGCGAAAAGAAATACTTTTCACACTTGAAAAAAGTTTCTTTTTGTGCAGCCGCGCTTCTTTCCCATCCACTTATCTCACTAAAAAAATCCTAATTTTCAACTCCATTTTTATTTCTCAATCGATGCAGCACCGATAAAAAGGGCACATCGTGCATCCCATCCACTTATCTCAGTAAAAAAATTCTAAACTCTCAACTCGATTTTGATTTCTCAATCGATGCAGCACGCTGCTCCGATAAAAAAGGGAACTCGGCGAGTAAATTCGTCGACCGCTTATCTGGATCACCCGAAGAAGTTTACCTCTCAAAATCTTTTTTTTCTTCATTTTTTAAGTAAATAAAGAAAAATCAAGGCTCAGCAAAAAAAAAAGAAAAAAAACAGTCCTTGTTTTTAAATGTTTAATTATCGAAGAGCCGGAAAGAGTGAAATTTCCGAATTTCACCTCGCGCCCCAAAGAGCCAATGAAGCCCCGGCTTTTAGTTGGACCTCACAATTTTACGTGCCCGAAATTTGGGAAAGAATCGTCGGTCGATCGTGTTCGGTCGGCCGCGGGTGGGGACGACCATCCGAGTACACAAAACACCTTCAATATAATTATCATAGCGCCCGAGAATGACCGAGGAAACGCGTGTACGGTTGACCAATGAGGAACGAGGGGGCGTCGTCCAACCGGCACATCGTCGTTCTTTCACGGGGCTCGGCTATGCTCACGAGGCACCTGAGAATTCATTCGTACCTCCGCCGCTCGCTTCCATCCTTTCTCACTTCGTCAACGTTAAAACGCCGCCTCGAGACCGTTCCCGCTTTAAACAATCTCCAATAACCGTCCCACTCTCACTTTCGTCTCCGCTGATCGTCGTCTCTTCCGCGCGCGCTTCATTTCTCGCTGTACATATTTATATGTACGTGTACACACATACGTATATATATACGTGTATACGTGCACATATGTGTATATATGCGTGTATGTTGTATATACATGCACATATGTATACATACCTGTGAGCCGCTATAGATAAATGTATATTATCCTCGTTGGTGCACGCAGTTGCGTTTGAGCGGGCGCTGACGTTCGTATTCCTAGAGTTGGTATTCACCGACTTTAAAATCCTCCTCTCATTCCGCACCTCGCCTCCTCGGGAGTTGCGACGTTTCGCACCTCGTTTCACGTTTCTCTTTATTGTTTCGTTTGCCGCGGAGCGGCAAGAGCTCGGCCCGAGTGCATCAGTTACCGAGCGTCAGTGGGTCGAAGAGGATCGGGACGATCGTCGGTCAACGCGAAGTGTCGTCAGTCGTCGGTCGAGGCGAACTATCGTCAATAGACGTTTGACGATTTTTAAAGAAATTAATTAATATCGTCGCGAGTGAAGAGCATCGAGGTGAAGATTTTTCGATACCGTTTTGCATTCGGTCGCGTTGACGATTTTTTTTTTCGATCCTCGAGGATATCGGACGCGGCAGTGATAAAACGGGCGTGCTGATTGTGTGCACTCTCATGCCGGAACGATACATCGATAACGAGTCCGCGCGCTCTCGTAATATTCTGTATACAATTTGGTGACGAATATATTTAAATTTGGATTTTTTGTTTTTTTTTTCGTTTACTTTGTTGCGTGGAGAAGAAATCATTCGGAGAGTGACATTCGCTTAAATGCGGCACGCAGCTACAGAGGTAAATTGATTGGATATTTAATATTTAATGAGGTTATTTTTTTACGGATGGGTAGGCGAGTTCTCATCACTGTCCGCAGGGTTTTTCTGAATCCGAGGCTTTTGAACATTTTTTTTTTTTATTATTTGCGTCGAAGCAAATTTGCAACAATTTTTCAAATTTCAAAATAATATATTAACGTGTAAAAGTGTTGTTAATAAAATTGCAAAAATCTCGGATGATCGGGTTAATTCCCTGACGTGATATAAAAATCTGGCACAGTTTTGTCGAGTCATTTCGAAAATGGATTACTTTAACGAGCTAGCCCTTTAAAGGATTAAGTGTTACACCGAGAAACACCATAAAAGATTCTGCCGGTTATATTTTGGTGATTTGGTAATTATTTTTTGAGGTACCGTTGCTGAAAATTTTGTAATACTTGCACCCAGAAAAAAATTTATTTGACGGCCACCGTTTACTTGGTTCAAGTAAAATAATGATTTGATTTAAATAAATATTTATTTAAATTAAGTAAATAGTTACTTAAATTAAATAAATATTTATTTAACTCAAATAAATATTTTACTTGAACCAAATAAACGGTGGCCGTCAAATAAATTTATTTTCTGGGTGTGTTCCAAACTCCCGTAAATATTACGCCACAAACAACAAAATAACAAAAATGCCAATGAGCCGACGACCGGAGTCCTTCAGCTCAATTGACAGCCAATTTTGTCCATTGTGGGAAAACGGAGTGACCATTTTTTACCGAATTTTCTACCCCGCGGAATTTGGAATTCTGTCTTATCGGTCAATCAACGAATCGAGTACTCACCAATTATGTCCCCGGTTTTTCCGGATAAGTACCAGCGACGCTGAACCGGAGTTCGGAGGCGTCAAACGAGTACTGTTAACCGAACGTATGATAATGAGCGCGCTCTCGAGATCGTTTCCACCTGAAACATAAGAGAGGAAAAGAACAAAAATAAAAAATGAAGAATCCTTTGGGTATCTCCAGCTCGCGCGCGTGCTCAGCGACCACCACTTCGCCGGAAGTCGAAACTTGACATTGCCGAGCGGAAGTGACGCGCGTTCGACAAACAGTCACACTTTTTTTTCATTCTCGAGACGGACGAGGTGTGTCTTCGCCGCGCCGCCAGTTTCACCGCGAGCGGTGGACACAGGAAGGCCGACGACTCGTCCCGTTTGTGTGCATTGGTCGCGTGGCCCTCGCCCGCAACAACGCGATCCTCTTTTTTTTCTCGGATTTTAGTGAGAAATGCCGGAAGTTGGGGAAAAATCGGGATGAAACATCGGAACGAGAGACGCGTTTGCGTACCGCGGAGTTTTGGACTTTGCGTCAACCACAGCGATTCAACGTTCCTTCAGTTGATTCCGTCAGCGAGTCGCTATCTCCGCGTAAACAAACTCCTCGCAACGTAAAGCTATTTTGGTTGAGTTGAGTGTGGCGCAAATACGGAGATGAATTTATGAAAATCAAGGCAAAATTTGATTCGCAAGTTTAAGGAGGCAATAAGACAATAAGAGTCAGCTGCGCGCTGACTCTTATTGTTGTCGCATAAGTTCGACAACAATAAGAGAAAATTGCGAGTACTTCTTGATGGTGTAAAAATCTGAAAAAATCATGTATACTAAAGGGACTGAGAAGATTAATTGTGCGTAATAATAATTACAAAATGTTATGAACAAATTCATAAAAAAATTAATTGGTTAACAAATTACCCGGCAACAAAACTTTTTTTTTATGAAAATGATTCGTTTATTTTTCTGAATACGTATGAAT
>JAPYZD010005068.1:0-10390 GCA_030522725.1 Ichneumoninae sp. B BG-2022a | reverse complement strand
CGAAACGAAAAACAAAAAAAAAAAAAAAAAAAAAAAAAAAATCAAATCGTTGGCAACACATCGACGGTCGAAACGGTCGAATACGCGGGAGTTCTTTCACCTACGTCTCTCATTCCGCTCTCCGTCCTTCCCTCTCGTGGATTTTTCGGAATATATTTTTAGAGCTCTTTCGACACTGCCACAGGAGAAAGCGGTCGTCCCGATGGCGCCAGTTCGGCATCAGCTGGCGGGGCGAATGTCGGGGCGCAGTCGACGCCATCGAGCCTGACGGGTTCGATTCGGCTGAATTAACCTTTTCTCCGTTTTTTTTGCCCAATTGTGGAAATCGACGGATCGAAGATTCGCACTTGTGTTGGATGGTCATGCACCGCGGCTGCTAAATGAACGCGGGGACATCCTCTCTGCGGAGAGAATTTCGCCATTAAAAGGATAGAAAAATGTATCATGTATGATCTAAATAAATACTTTTAAAAAGAAGTACGTTTTGCAATATTGGAATTTTTTTCTATGCAGCAAACGATTATTTATCGTGATGGCCCGTTGAATGCCGCGGGAGGCTTAAAATTGCAAAAGTTTGGAAAAGCAAGTAATTAGAGAATGTAAGTTAAATGGATGGAGTGAAAAACGTTGGTTCAACGTTAACAATGATGCGTTCGTCTTTTAAAATTGATCATTATTTTAAAAGACGAACGATTTACAATATTAACAAATTTTTTTGATGCATTAAACGATCTTTTATCGCAATGACCCGTTCAATCCTGTGAGGGAGCTAAAATTACAAAAGTTTGTGAATGTAAGGAATTTGAGAATATGAGTTAAATGGGTGGAGGAAAATCGTTGGTTTGACGTTGCCGATGATGCGTTAAATTATGAATGTAAAAAGAACTACGATTTACAATATTAAAAAGTTTTTCTCATGCGTCAAAAGATCTTTTTATCGAGGATGGCCCGTTGAATCCCGTGAGAGGAGTTAAAATTGCAAAAGTTTGGAAAAGCAAGGAATTCCAGAATATGAGTTAAATGGATGGAGGTATATCGTCGGTTTAACGTTACCAATGATGTCCGACCGGGAGGATTTGCGGATGGCGTATATGTTGCCAGAGTGATTTGGCGGCGAGGAAGGCGTGACCGGAGCGGGCAGCAACGGTGGCCGTGGCACCTCCACAAATCAGTCTGGTCGAGCGGACCACGCGCTGGACGGTAAAAGGTGAGAAAGGCACTAACGAATGGATTCAATTGATTTAATACCCGACCAGCTCGGGTCCGCGCGTCGAGGGTCGGAGCGGGACGGAGAGCATCGTTGCGCCACGATGCGCGACGGGGATGGACATTTTCCTCGAGGGTGACAGATCCCACAAATCGCCGGGCCTGCTTCCAGTCGGACAAAAAAAGCCGACGGATATGGAGCGAGGCGCGGGAAGCTGAAGTTGGAGAACGAACGTCTCCGTGACACATCTTCGCCATTGATCATAATGCAGCGAAAAAGGCTCACGGTTCATTGAAAGATAGTCTTTCATCGGCGCAAAAAAGAATCTGATCATCGATAGATGGGGAGAGTTATAGATATCCAGATATAGATCAGATTTTATCCAGAGCGACGTGTTGTCGCTCGGCTCATTTCACATTTGCACTCCCTCGTTCTTTCTCTCCGTTCGGCCCGTAGGTGTTGCCGAGCGAATTTATAGCGCGGAACGCGCGATTCGGATATAGAAGCTGCGATATTTCTATTTCTCTATTTGCACTAGAGCTTCGCCGGTCTCTGTCCACTGTTTGCGATGCCTCTGGTCGAGTGCCAACATCGCGGGACTCGAATTCGCTAGCTCCACCACTCGTCCGACCGTGCGTGTCTCTATAACGCGTCGCTAGCCGGCTAACAAGAGAGTATAAAAAAAAATGCAAATCGTTACTCGGGGTGTTAAACAACGGGGATCAACGTGAAAACGAAACGATGAGTGGAATTGGATTCTCCGCTCCGTCACGTATTTTTTTCCCACCCGCGGATCCAGCGTCATTCTATTTAAAAATTTGATTGCATCGGACGTTGCACCGAAGTTACCGAACCGAGGCGAGACACTGACGCAAGATCCGTGAGCTTCTGCGACCCGAGATGCACTCGTCTCTATACGTCGGTGGTTGAGGATCGATTTGGAGATTATTTTTCGCAGTTGAAAGTAGTTGCGCAATCTCGTGATACAGGAGTGTCTGAGTTACACAAATAGACTATGATTGTTCAGCCTGGAAAATCGGAGTTTTGCATCACGGCATGATCTAGGTATGACTTCGTTTGGTGAAATGGTGAAAACGTTGACTGCGATTGTGTTGCATCCATATCGGATTTCGAAATTAATGGTGCTATCTCGTGATACAGGAGTGCTTGAGTTACATAAACAGAGTATGATTGTCCTGCGTATAGGATCAGAGTTTTTGCATCCTGGAATGATTTAGATATTAGACTTTGCTGGATTAAATGGTGAAATCGTTGACTGCGACTGTTTTCCATCCACATCGGACTTCGAAATTAATTGTGCAATCTCATGATACAGAAGTGTCTGAGTTACATAAACACAGTATGATTGTCCAGCCTAAAGGATCAGAGTTTTTGCATCACGGAATTATCTAGGTATCAGTCTTCGTCGGCTGAAATAGTAAAAACGTTGACTGCGGTTGCATTCCATCCTAATCGGACTTCGAAATTAATTGTGCAATCTCATGATACAGAAGTGTCTGAGTTACATAAACAGAGTATGATTGTCCAGCCTAAAGGATCAGAGTTTTTGCATCACGGAATGATCCAGGTATCAGCCTTCGTTGGACGAAACGGTGGAAACGTTGAGTGCGTTTGTATTCCATCCCAATCGGACTTCAAACTTAATTGCACAATTGCGTCATACAGAAGTGCCTGAGTTACACAGATAGAGTATGATTGTCCAGCCTAAACGGTCAGCGTTTTTGGATCACGGAATTATCCAGGTATCAGTCTTCGTCGGCTGAAATAGTAAAAACGTTGACTGCGGTTGTATTCCATCCTCATCGGACCTCCGTGGTGTGGATAATCCAAGGGTGTAAATCGGAACAAGCGGGGCGGAGGAGGCAGTCAGTCGTATTAAGGACCGAGAACCAAGAACGACGAGGAGAGCAAATGACGCACCGTGGTTTGCGGTTATCTAGGGGTCTCTGCTCCGTTGCTCTTCCACAGCTCTTGCTGCCACTGCTGCTGCTATGTAGTACGTACACCAACGGGATCAACGAGGCGTGTACCAGCAGATGACGACGCTTACACCAAGCATGCGACGACGAAAACCAGCGAAACTGTCTCGCGCAGAGATCACCGAACAGCAAGCACTCGCATAAGCTTTCGGAGGGAGGCATTGGAGATATGTTGGTACCGGGCTGAGGGTGAAACATTCACGATGTTCCGAAATCCCCGAAAACAAGGAATGGCACAGCTACGGCAGTGCCATCGGGACCGAACAGTCGTTCGGATATGAGAAACGTCTGATTTTTATTTGGCACTCCAGGACACTCGAAGCTTCAACTTCAATTGGTGATGATAGCGTTTTCTCCGGTTATCACTTCGAAGATCATCTTCGGGTTTACAACCGTTGGTCACAAGACAGTTCGAGCTTATGGTCAATGGAGCTTATGACGGCACCTTCTCATTCTCTTCTCCACACACACTTTGTATCCAGGGAACGAAAGTGGAAAAAAAAATCAAAGCAACACGACCCTGAAGATATCTGCATGACATCAAGTTTCATCTTTGGCCAGTCTCTATCAGTGCACGGCTTTAGCAACAATAACCAATTGTTCACTTTTAGAATTTTAATCTCCAAGTGAATTTCCTCGAGCAAAGTTTGTACAATGCAAAATACAACCATTATAACTTGATGCAGTTTGGGCACATGCAGATATCTTCAGGGTCATAAAGCAACGGCAAGCATTCGTATAAGCTTTCCGGGTGGGAAGATGGACGGCTGTTGGTACCGGGCTGAGGGTGAAACATTCACGATGTTTCGAAATCCCCGAAAACAAGGAATGGCACAACTTCGGCAGTGCCGTCGTTCGCATATGAGAAACGTCCGATTTTTATTTGGCGCTCCACGACACTCGAACCCTCAACTTCAATTGGTTGGACAGTGTTGTCTCCTGTTGTAACCCCTAACTATCATTTTCGGATTTTCAACCCTTGGTCATATAAGACAGTTCGAGCTTACGACAGCACCACTTCATTGTTCAAGCACACTTTGTACCCAGGAACGAAGGTGAAACAAAAAACAGCCAAAGGAACACATGCTTGAGATTTTGCCCAGAAATTGCCCAGCGTCCGCATCTCCTTTGATAGAAGTTTGATTTTCAAAAAGAAAAGCCGATTTGGTGCAGTATAAATCAACTTCAATTGGTGAGAACAGTGTTTTCTCTTGTTGTAACCGCTAACTATCATTTTCGGGTTTTCAACCCTTGGTCATATAAGACAGTTCGAGCTTACGACAGCACCACTTCATTGTCCAAGCACACTTTGTACCCAGGAACGAAAGTGAAACAAAAAACAGCCAAAGGAACACATGCGTGAGATTTTGCCCAGAAATTGCCCAGCGTTCGCATCTCCTTTGATAGAAGTTTGATTTTCAAAAAGAAAAGCCGAATTGGTGCAGTATAAATCAACTTCAATTAGTGAGGACAGTGTTTTCTCTTGTTGTAACCCCTAACTATCATTTTCGGATTTTCAACGCTTGGTCATATAAGACAGTTCGAGCTTACGACAGCACCACTTCATTGTCCAAGCACACTTTGTACCCAGGACCGAAGGTGAAACAAAAAACAGCCAAAGGAACACATGCTTGAAATTTTGCCCAGAAATTGCCCAGCGTCCGCATCTCCTTTGATAGAAGTTTGATTTTCAAAAAGAAAAGCCGAATTGGTGTAGTATAAATAAGTACAGACTGCTTCACCCCTCCCCCCCTTCCGAGATCCAAGGGATTGTTAAATCGGAACGTAAAAGCCCAATGTTGCGGAAGGCCAATCCGGGCAGAGAGGATTCCATCGAAAATCTGCAAAGATTTTCACAGTGCGGTTTTTCCAATAGTTGATTTTCCGCAGCGCGCAGTCTCTCTGTGCACGTACACATTCGCACACACGTATTCACGGAATCTGCGATTTTCTGAGACCCCCGGCAAAGTACTGCATTTACGAAATCCACGCTCGCACTAGGAGAAGCTCGCTGAGATGCGCAAGATCTCTTCCCAACAGGCACGTGTGATGCGGAACGTGAGGAGAGATGAGCGTGCGAGCGAAGCTGTGGATGAAGAAAGGAGAGATCTGGAAGAGAAAATTGTGGCGGGTTGGTACAAAGGATACAGCTCCGCTGCTGAGGCTGCGTGACGTATGTACACACATACAGCGGAGTGCGAAGCTTCGCGAGAGTGGCGGATAATGCTTCTCTCGCCGTTGCAGACGCGGCGGAAGATGGCGCCATTTTTACGGCTCGAGACTTCACTCTGCTGACAGCGTTGAATAGATCTCGTTAACACTTGTTCTCTGCGGGCTGGGAGAGGGGGTGCAAAAAACGAAAGACGGAGTGGCAAAGATGAGAGGTGAGGGATGGCGAGGGACAAGCTGGAGGGGATGATGGTGGAAATACGAAAAAGTGTCGAACGATCCAAAGAACGAGAAAAGATTGCGGTTTCTTCTTTCCATTCTTCTATGTGCTTTTGCCGGTGAGAACTGAATCGCAGTTAACTAAGGAGAGGCGTGCGGACGCTTAACAGGGAATGTATATATATATTTATAGAACTCTCGGCATTGGATTCCCAAGTGAACGGGACACATAAATTATTCGCCCGAGACCCACGGAATCCGTAAATTAATATGCAAAATCGATAAAATCACTCGTCCCGATGGATAACGATTGCCGCAAGAATTCCCTCTTTTCCTGTGGGCTTCCCACATCGATGACCCAAATTCCTGAATGAAACACCTCCCCCGCTCCTCTTCCCAGCGGGAATTCGCTCCCGATGCGGCGGAATCTCGCAGCCTGCGCCTCTTTTCCATCGTTATCCCTTATTCTTCTCGGCCGCTTCTTCGGAATCTCACGTTCGATAATCGTATCGACGATTTCTGAGGCCTATCAGGCAGGAGTACATCTCGGTTGCCTTTTTCCGCACCACACGATGAGAACTTAATAGCGACCCCACCCTATCAATCGGCCGTAAAAAAAACCTGCCTCCGGTTTTTATTTAATTATTTAGTGAAAGCGGATCAAACCCAATTACGAGCAGATGGGAAACCTCATCTAACCGAATAACCGATTCGATATCGATGCGGAGGGCACGAAGGCCAAGCGGCCCAACTCTCGTCAAAGCGGCGAGCTCATGATGCTGGCGATTAAACCCATGAGCATCGTTTTCGGGTTTACAACCCTTGGTCGTAAGATAGTTCGAGCTTATGACCAATCGAGCGTATGACAGCACCTCCTCATTCTCTTCTCCAAACACACTTACAGGCAGGAGAGTACATCTCGGTTGTCTTTTTCCGCACCACACGATGAGAACTTAATAACGACCCCACCCTATCAATCGGCCGTTAAAAAAACAGGCTTCCGGTATTTACTTAATTATTTAGTGAAAGAGGACCAAGCCCAATTGCAAGCAGATGGGGAACCTCATCTGTAACCGAATATATCTACAATCTACATCTGCAATCGAATAACCGATTTGATATCGATGCGGAGGGCACGTAGGGCAACCGGCCCAACTCAAGTCAAAGCGGCGAGCTCATGATGCTGGCGATTAAACCCATGGTTTTCGGGTTTACAACCGTTTGTCACAAGATAGTTCGAGCTTATGACCAATCGAGCTTATGACAGCACCTCCTCATTCTCTTCTCGAAACATAGGGGAGAGCAGGGCAAAATGGCACAGCGGGGCAAAATGGGACAGTGAGGGCTAAACTCAATTTTCCAATAATTTTTGGATGTCCCATTTTGTCTCAACGATACATCCGGTTTTTCAAACCCGTTTTGCCCCATGTACCACCTTCGTCACCATCGCAAAGTTATTGGAAAATTGCTTTTTCTCTCGTAATCCCGTTTTGCCCCACTGTGCCATTTTGCCCCGCTCTCCCCTACTTTCAAGCAGAAGAGTGCATCTCGGTTGCCTTTTTCCGCACCACACGATGAGAACTTAATAACGACTCCACCCTATCAATCGGCCGTAAAAAAACCTGCCTCCGGTATTTATTTAATTATTTAGTGAAAGCGGACCAAGCTCAATTACAAGCAGATGGGAAACCTCATTTAACAGAATAACCGATTTGATGTCGATGCGGAGGGCACGAAGGGCAAGCGGCCCAACTCTCGTCAAAGCGGCGAGCTCATGATGCTGGCGACTAAACCCACGAGTATCGTTTGCACTCAACCCTGATAGAGTATCAGCCCGAAGGGTGTCATGCAGTTCTCGCAAGAACCATCCATATCATCGCCGAACGATGGACGCAAGATTTCATCTGGGGAAACTCGGGGACCCGCGACGGTCCCAAGATGCGGCGTGGCGCTCCGCGTCGCTCGATAGATAAGCGTGGTATTGAGATTATGGTGAGGGGAAGTAAATGGACGTGGAGAACAGCGAGTCGGGCATGGATACTGGGTCCTTGTCGTCCGAACGCGTCGTCCATTCAGCGTAATTACTGCGGTACGCGGCTCGTCGGCTTCCAACGGTAGCCTAATCCCGTTTACAAAGCATTACCTGCTAATGGATACGAGGTGAAAGCAACGACGGCGAGAGAGGGAGACAGACGCGGAACTAGGCCAGTGCGGACCCGGGGCAAGTGCAAACCCAACCCAGATGAAATGCTGGGAGAAACCATGCGAAATGGTCCAGCAATGGTTCATAATTGTATAGTTCGCAACGACGCCGGAGCCGACGAAGCGATATAACGGGGCTTAACGGTGCACACGGGGTTGTCGAAGTATAACGCGGCACTCCCGTTATTGAAATAACTCGGGGAATGGAAA
This sequence comes from Ichneumoninae sp. B BG-2022a, assembly GCA_030522725.1. NCBI lineage: Eukaryota > Metazoa > Arthropoda > Insecta > Hymenoptera > Ichneumonidae > Ichneumoninae sp. B BG-2022a. Next base: position 2,383 of record JAPYZD010005068.1, on the reverse strand, counting down.
ATCCCGGAGATAGGAACTCTCCTCGGGAATGGATCCACCCCGCTTGACGTTTAAATAAATTTTCATCGGGAGGGAACTCCGTACCAAAGTAAACTCGGCGATATAAAAATTACCATATTCGCCACGAAAGTTTACTCTCCGACGCAACGGGAAAAGGGGGAGCGTTTCTGCCAAGAAGATGTCCGAGCCACGCTGCGATCTCCTACGTTTTCCGATTCCGTTGATTATCGTCCCCCCCCCTTCTCCTGTTCCCATTATTAGTTCCATCTGTTATAGCTTTGTCATTTGCCGATGTCGTTGGAACTTTCGGCTCGTTAAATCGAACGATCCAAGTTCGAATATGTCCGCGACGCAGTGGAAGGGTTCGCTTGCCGATCGATGTCGTTCCCACCGCGCTGTGTGCATCCTTACAGAATCAAGTTCCGATGGCTATCCCCTTAGCCGCCTGGAGGGCCGTCCGCATAAAACACCATAATACGAAGGGGTCCGGAGAACGTCGATCGAAATCAGGTGCAGCCAATTTGGCCGCGGCCCAACAGACGTAGCATGTAAATTCGGTTGCGGAGAGGAAGCCAGAGGCAGGGGCATCGACGTCGAGAACTCGTAACCCGTACAGCACGGGGAGTCAGAGTGTGCGAGTCGACAGCCTGGCGAACTAGCTCGGTGCCAGTGGAGAACGACGGAGATATTCGCGCGGGTGCGAGAACTTCGAAACCCTCCCACCCTACTCCGCCCCACCGACTGACAATAATAAATTTCGGGCATATCCCGCAGCAGTAACTGTGTCACGTAAGACTTAATTTTATCATCGATTAACATTCAACTTTGATTGGGACGAAATTTATTAAAATTGTCCGACTTTCCTTCGGATGTACGCTTTCCAAAGTAGATACAATTATTTCAGCAAATACCAAGGGTATGTCCGATAATCTTTCATCGAGTAGTAATTGTATTTATTGACAATATTTTGCATGGTATGGACATTGATACGTTTAGAAGATTATTTAGAGAATATATTGTAACGAATATCGTAGCTGACTATTCGTTAAGACACACGGTATTAGTTAGGATTGACATTAGACGAACGAACGGACGATGGGTAGGAGATCGATCGTCATGTTAAACAGTCTGGACTGATACATCTGACCGAACACACGTGTGACAGTTCCTGCTCGGGATATTTAGATGCGATTGTACTAATAATATTCGCCCCAAACTAAATACGCGCGTTATTCATTAGCCCGGTCGTTACAATATTTTTATTACCAACGGGCTATCGACCTAAGTCCTTTAGTTGTTAAGGGGAAGGAATTGTTTTGATTTTGTGTGATTTTAGTTTACATCTTCGTTTGCCTTTCTCTTAAGTCGTTGGTATATTGTGAGTGCTGGATATTTGCGTATGTGGTTTATATTTTGTGCGGGTTCTATACATAGCAGTTGTATATTCAGAATTTGTACGCAGACGAACGTTTTGGTGCGATGTTCTTCTCATCATAGGTGTGATGTTCGATTTTTCAGAGTACTGTTTTTCAGAGGGGTTGTGTAGAGGGTTGTCCGGGTATCTTATTCGTGTCTGATACCTGATAGTGCAGGTTTCGGCTGTTTCTATTTTTTTTTTTTGCTGTTCTCTTGCAGTTTAGGCGTATAGAGTGGTCTCTACACTGTAAAAAATATTATGAAATTTACAACACGTGTAATATACAAAGTTATATGAAATATACAACCTCGGTAAATGAAATTAGAATTCATGTACATTGTATTTGAAGATTATTAATTTAATCTTAAATGCAATACCTGTATATTAAAATTACCGGTGATGGCATTGAAAATTAAGTCATCCGTATATGAAAATTATGTTATTATTACAAATATTATAGAAATAATATTGTTTTTAATATACAGGTAATGCAATATTCTTACATACGTGTCAATGAAATTTAATATACTGTATATGCATAAAACTTCATATACATGAATTTTCAAACAGACATTATTTACAGTGTATGATAGGTTTTTACAAATACTTTTGTGCATTTTGACTAGATGCTTTACGTAGAACTTTTACTATCTGAATGTTATTTTCCTGAAGAGTGAGGCTCTTGTTGACTTTTCTACTTGCAGTATTGTTGGTGGTAATTAAAGTTAATTTCATGGTCTACGAAAAAACCTAAATATCTGCGTGTTGCTTAGGTGGTACTTCTATGTTGAAAATTGGATTTTCCTTGATTGCGTATTTATATTGTGATTGAAAGTGACCAGTTGCGATTTAAGTGGGTCGTGTTTGAGCCACCATTTATTGAACCAGGCCACTGCCTTGTCCACAGTGCTTTCCTCGTTCCATTTAATTGGGAAAGCCAATTTATGTAATTCCGCACGCGATTTT
>JAPYZD010005067.1:0-10391 GCA_030522725.1 Ichneumoninae sp. B BG-2022a | reverse complement strand
AACTCTTGGTTTTTTTGTTTTTTTTTTGCTTGGCTTGTGTATCATTCTTAATCCGATGATTTTGTGGTCGATGGAAAACAAAAAGTAGAATCAATCCGAAAACCGTCACGCGGGCGTTTGGGTTTTGGTTTCTTGGAGCGGGGTTTGAAAGCGCAGAGGGGGTTTTTTCGGACGATGAGGGAAGAGACGATGCCGCTATACAATTTCTAAGGTGGAATTTTTACAGGCGCTCCCGCGAAGGGGAAGTGATAGGAGAATTTTAAAATAGAACTGGAAAATGGATTCGGCCGATCGCACCCAGAAAAAAAAATTATTTGACGGTCACTGTTTATTAAGATTACGTAAAATATTTATTTGATTTAAATAAATATTTATTTTCATTTAATAAATAGTTACTTAAATGAAATAAATATTTATTTAAATGAAATAAATATTTTACTTAATTTTAATAAAAGGTGGCCGTCAAAATACATTTTTTTTCTGGGTGCGGACGTATTCAGAGGTATTTATTGTTGAATTATTTTGGGTGTTTTAGGTGTTGGAGCTTCCTTGCAACTTCTAATTGCGTTCTGCTCTTATAATGTATTATAAATAAATAAATATTAGCAATAAACCATCGACCCAAATCCTTTCGCAATGATTTCTTCGAATGAACAAACTTGTATTTATCGAATACAACTTGTATTCGACTTTTATTTCTCGAAACATTGTATTTTTTTTTGTAAACTTGTATTTTTCGACTTGAATAAACTTGTATTTATCGCCATTATTATTATTATTTATTTTGTTTATTTTATTTTATGAAAAAAAATTAATCGGCACAAACAGTTTCTTGTTCACCGAGCCCGATAATACACGGAGCTTCAGGGTTCGTCAGAGATTTCTATTCCGTTATTTTCACCCCGGAGTTGTGCTCCGATGTCCTAGAAAATTTCGAACCTTTTGTCTCTGAATCATACACGAGCTCCCGCTCTTAATTCTTAATAGCTCGTTAATTTTTTGTGAGAGATCTCTCGGGCAAGTTCTTTTGTCGCGAACAATTGATATTTACAATACTCGAACTAATCTCGAGTGCGCGCCGTACGGTATAATACACTTTAGGGTAGTACAGGGTTTTATGTTTGCGTACTCGAAGGACGCGTCATCGAGGAGCCGGTGCTTGAGGGCGCGACGCATATTTTTTTTATTATTATTTTTTATCGAGATTGGGGGTATTTCTTCCCTTCCTTGAAGTGTGTCCTGTGACTAATTGTTCCACCGTCTATGGATGCGAGTAATATGCGTTAGAGTTCGGTGGACGACGGGCTAAGCGCATACGCGATTTCGGGGCTCATCGAGCAGGGAATCGAGCCAGCGGAATGGTTAACATCCCTGGAGACCGAAGCTCCACATTTGTCCCCGGGGACCTGTCGCGATTATTCCTCAGGATCCGACAAACCTTTCCCACAGATCGACCGACGCGAAGTACTCCACTCGACCGGAGCACAAAGATTGTACCGACCGAACGAACCTCGAGTCAATTGGATCGAAATCTCGCCTCGCACTGAGACAAACTACATTTTCCTTGAGCCAAATCTGTTTTTTGAATAATCGAAAGAATCGTTAAAATTTTAAGGATCGACGAGAGAGACAAAAATTCAAAGAAATTTTCTTAACTTTTAAAAGACGAGCTAATGATTAATCTTTGATATTAGTATTAAATATTAATTTCAAGTTAGTATAGTAGTATTAATAGTTGTTTTATAGTTAGAGTTTAATAGTTTTCAATGTTAATTTTCTAAAATATGAATTCAACGAATTTTAATGGTTTTGTCTAAATATGTAATCAAAGAATTTGAATGAATTTATCAAAATATGTATTCATAGAATTTTAACAAATTTGTTAAAATATATTTGTGTTCAAATAAATTTAACAAATTTATATCAATCAAACAAATTCCTCTTTTGCGTTGAAGGAAAAATACATGTTTGTCAGTATCATCGCTTCTCAAATACCACGATAATCTTGAGCATGTGTGCACTCGTTTTTTGTTGCAACGGGGTGTTATATGGCGCGGGCTGGCGGGTTGGCACCTGAGAAATCTCATTCGAGAACGGAGCAGAAAGAGCGGTGAGTCGTCGGAACTGACGCCATTCATCCAGCGGGGTTCCGAAGGATTCGGCTCCGAGTCTCAATGGACCGTTCGTGACTCGACTACCCCGTCCAACAGCTCACCCACACCCATGCGCGAATCGCATCTTAAACGACGTGGCTGATCTTCCAATAATAAATAAATAAATAAAGAAGCAGCGAAATAAATATCACGAAGTTTCGCAACTTTATTAGAAAATTATTATATCATCAGTCCCGGCATGATCCTCGAGTCTGACAATGCAAAGAAGGTGGACACGTAGCGGCGAAAAAAAATAAAAAGAGCCGTGCGGACCCGGGACCTGAAAAATGGATTCGCCTCTATTCCTAGGCGGGATTATTATAATACCCGAGTAGTTTTTTTTTTATTTTTTATTTCATTTTTTGTTACCGTGACGCTAAACGGTGCGAATAAAAAAATGTAAAAAGAAAAGAAAACGAAACCAAGGTATCGACATCAAAGGTGGGAACGTGGCGAGCCGCGAATGTCGCACATCCACTCGGATTACTATTAACTCTGTTTCATACTTCCCGGCAAAATTTTTCATCGACTAAACGTGTCGACTACCAAACAGGCAGCTTATCGCACGTTATTATTGCAACTTCGAATAAAGCGGCAAAATATAATCCGACGTTTCTCGTAACTTTGGGCGCAACCTCATTATTAGATGATATTTCAGCGCTTCGGATTAACTCCGCCCCGAGATTTTTATTGTATTTTATTTCCCGGTAATAACTATGTATGGTTAGTTTTGGAGTAACTAACGAGCTGTGCTGTAGTTCAACAGGCGCGTCGTCGAAACGATCGTATGTTACGAGATAATTTTTTCTAAAAAAATATGCAATCTTCATTCAGAAACAAAAACATGTGTTTAATAAAAACAGAAATTTTTCATAATTATGTTTTGTTTATAAACACAACATAATTATTCACATTATAGTGTATTATTATGTTTTGTTTACAAGCGCAACAATTTTACAGCACACGCAGTTTTGGTTCTTAATTTTATAAAATACAAATCAGTGTTTTCGATATTTTCTTAAATTTAAAATAAAATTATGTATTTCCAGTAAACTTTAGAATGGAATGTAGAAAAACGTTTAGAAATAAAAGCCTCGGCATCTCGAATCATCGAACGGCTAGGTCTGGAACGTGACTAAATGCCTGCGAGTAATATAGAAAATACATTCGAGTACCCACTCAACGACCGACTTTTCATTTTTTTCGCCAGTGTTTTTTTCCAACTAATTTGGTAGGATCCGAACCCGACAAGTGTGAACGGGAGAAAACGAACCTCTCTTAAACGCTGCCGATTTCCCAAAAATCTCGAGAATCAACGACGTTGGAGAGTGAAAAAAAGGGAGAAATAATTATCACGACCACCCGTGAAAACAACGAGTCGAATACCACCGAGGTGTGTGCGGGGAGATGGTGAAGCGCAGGAGAAGTTAGTGTAGCAGAGCTTTCGCTACGGTGACGAGACCGTTCGTCGGTCACCCTTCGCCACTCGAAACGGATTATCGCTCGGGTCCCCTTCGCTTTTCCACTAAAATCGTGTAATAATTTACCTCCACGAGGCGAGCGGGCAATTAACGTTCTGGCAGCCAGAACGAGCCGCCAAGCTCGTTCGAAGTGTGAGAAAGAGAAAACTAAACGTTATTTTGGCTCGATATAGGAGGCGCACGCGAGCCTTGACCGCGCGTTCGCTCGGAAAATTCAACGGAGGAAAGAATAAATTCTTTTCCATCCGTTCTCGGACAAACATTTCTCACTCCCTTTTTCAGTATCTCTGCTCATCCAATCTCCGGTGTACTCCACATGTACCAGACCCGCGCGATGAAACTTACGGGCTCGTTTAAAGCGATGCGAAACCGAAACTCATCCCTGCTCGACCTTTGCTCAGTCGGTAACAAAAACTGTAAATCATTGTTTTTCAAGGGTGCAAAACTTCTTCTGATAAAAAACAAATTACTGGCACTTGTTCAACTGTTAGAGTAAGAAAAAAAATTAATTACAGTTTTGGGACCCGACTGAGTCAGCTTTACATTACCTTTTAGATAAAAAAAAAATAAACACGATCTTGAACTTCTCCGTATTAGTTTTAGTGAATTCCACAAGCAAGTTCGACATTCATTCCGTATAAATTTGTTTAATGTAAATAAAATGTAATTAAATACCGAGCCCGCATTCAAAGAAGTGCAGAAATTTTATTTGACTAAAAAAGACTCGAAACCTCGACTCCTCCTTGCTCGACCTTCGCCCAGTCGGTAACAAAAACCGTAAATTATTGTTTTTCAAGGGTCCTAAACTGTTTCTGATAAAAACACAAATTACTGGCGCCTATTCAACTGTTACAGTAAGAAAAAAATTAATTGCAGTTTTCGTTCCCAACAGAGGCCGCTTTACATAGCCTTTTAGATAAAAAAAAGATCTTGGATTTCTTCGAATCAGTTTTCGTGAATTCCACGAGCAGATTCGATAATCATCCCCTCCGAATTTCGTTAAAATAACCAAAATATATTTACCGAGCCGCTATTCAAAGATATGCGAAAAAATGTATTCGACTAAAAAAAAATCGCATCTCCGGGTCGTACTCGTCCATGTTTGATCGCCCAACGGGTGAATGCCGGGTGGGTCTAGTCGTCCATGTTTGATCGCCGAAAGCTAAATGTCTGGTTCTCTCGCCAGACAAATTCTCAAGTGTAGGAGGGTGTCAGAAGGCGTATCGAAATTTATAATAAAAATGCCGTACAGTCTCGTGTGGGAATATCGACTGTTTAATTTTCCGTGAAATGCCTGAGAAGCGTCAGGTCCAGTTACTCGTCCCGCCGGCCGGTCCCGAGAGAACGAGCCGTTCCAGCCTCTCTCCCGATGCTCGAACGGTGAGAAAGAGATTCGGAGCCTCAGTATCGTCTATGTCTCGTTTCACAGGGATATCTCTGCGTGCTCCGGCTCTCTCGCCCACTCCGCCAGGTTCGCACGACGAAAGTTACCCAAAAATCGAGGGAGAGAGCACTGAACATTGACCCGGTGAGAGATTACGATGCTCGGTGTAACGAGACGAGATGAAATTTGCTCCCTTTAACGTTACACGCAATATTCAAGATTTATGTGCGGTGGTCCAACGACGGCAACTCGAGCTCCTTTTATTACCGAGACGGGATAGATGTATCGCGTCAAGTTTTATATTTTGCCTGTGTGCGAGAGAGCTCTCCACATCGGGTTCTCCCGTTCACGGAGAACGTCTTCCCACGGAGTCCCATCGTCCTCCTCCTCCCGCTTATTCCTCCTCCTCTCGTCCCTCTTCTGCCATCCTCCCTAGTCGCTTCTCCTTCCTCTTCTTCTTATTTTGCGCCTTCTCTTTACTCCTCCCGGCCAGCCATTAGCTTCAGTTTCGTCGGCAAGCCAAACTTGTCGTCGAGTTCTTGAAATTAGGGACAAAAAAAATATAGGTTAAAAAACATGCAAATACATCTCTGATCATTTAGCCGACGGACAATGTGCTGGCTCGTGGATCGTCGTAGCACTCGCTAAATGCGGTTGGAAAATCATGTAAAAAAAAAAAATTGAAATTAATAAATAAAGAATTAAGTTGGATCGTGGAAAAGTTTTGCCGCGTTGCGACACGAATGTATCGAAGGCAGTTAATTTATTTTGTAAGTAAAATAAATTGCTGGCACGAAACCGTGTAGACTTTTTTAAAAATCTGACACTCATTCTTCTTATTTTGCGCCTTCTTTTTGCTCCTCCCGGCCAGCCATTAGCTTCAGTTTCGTCGGCAAGCCAAACTTGTCGTTGAGCTCTTGAAATTATCGACCAAAAAATATATATAAAAAAAATGCAAATACATGTCTGGCAATTTAGCTCAACGGACAATATGCTCGTTCGTGCATCGTCGTACCGCTAAATGCGGTTAAATAATAATGTCGAAAAAAAATTAAAATTAATAAATAGAGAATTACGTTGGATCGTGGAAAAAATTTTGCCACGTTGCGACACGAATCTATCGAAGGTAGTTAACATATATATATATATATATATGTTTTTTTTTGTAAATAAAATAAATTGCTGGCCTACCTTGTTGTTGGCACGAATCCGTGTAGCCATTTTTTAAAATCTGAAAGTCAATGCTGATCTCGGACGAGCGTTTTTATTTATTTAATTTTTGTCTTCCACTTACCTGCCTTTCCAGGTTTTTGAAGGACTATCCTCCGTTTAATTCGGGTGCCGTTTGGTCACACAGGAGGGTGCCGCATTGTGGCCCGCCAAGGACTGCACGAAGAATCTACCGACAGTCGCTTTGGCTCCTAACACTGGTATATTGTATTATGCAAGAGTATCAGCGAAGTGAAGTGGCTGGATGGGCTTCTAGCCACAACAGAGAAACTCCCGACACCCATTGTGTCGCCGAATTCAATACAACGAATTTTTTTTCTCGACCTTTCGGCCAAGCACGATTGTTTTCCGGGCACGGCCCGACCCTCCTCATTATCCACCTGGAGTCCAATTTTTATTTATTATTATTATCATTATTTTCGTCATACTCAACTATACAATAATTTTCGGCGACGGATAATTTTCGATGTTACTTTTCTTCGCTTCTTGGTTAATTTTTATGACAACAATATTATGCAAAAAAAGCCCAATTGTTTTTCGTACCCAGAAAAATAATTTTGTTGAAAAAATGACCAAAGCGTTTGTTCGGGGTTGAATATACAAACCTGTCCTTTTATTTGCCGTGTCATTGGCAATTTTAATTAGTCTAGTTTTTTAGCACTTTTGTTCGCAAAACTAGAACCGGATGGCGCGTTCGGAAAATCGACAAATAAAAAATTGCGGACCTTTGTCGACAGAAAGTTGTTGTAAAAAGTACAAACTTTCTTTACTGTGTGTGTTTCATTATCTCCGGAAAATTGGGAACGATAATGGTGGCCACGGATCATATTCGATGTTACTTTTCTTCTCTTCTCGATTAATTTTTATTACGAAAATATAATAAAAAAAATAAAATAAATAAAACGGTGCACCGATCTCAATGACCGGGTACGAGATTTGCCGCCGTGAGTTAACACGCCTCTATTTCACTTATGTACTTTTTTGATTTTTTGAAAATGGGACCATTATATCGTCATTTGCGTGAAGCGACTTCCTGCTTCGGGCCAGGGGTTTTCGTCGCATTCGTTGCAGTCGAAAGTCGAGGAAGGAGGAAGTCCTAATCGAGGCCCGGAGAGAATGAAAAACCGGCAGCGACGATTCCCAAGATTCTCGTTAACTTCCTACCGGCTCGCTAATATTCGCTCCGAGATTTCCTCCTCGGGTTCGACTACCCGAGATGTCCGGTCGGAAATACGCGACCTGCGTCCCTCGAAATTCCAGATACAGTGCCCGACCACTTGAAATTCAAGAAGCCGACCGGAAAACCTCGTAAAATTGGCTAGGGTCGTTTCCGCAATGCTCTTATGATTTATCGACTGGCATTCCTCGATCGGTCTCGTCGGCAACTTTTTCGAATGCGATGACCAGAAAAAAAAATCTACCTTGTCCAAACAATTGACTCGTGCCTTTGAAAAGTGCCGAATCGCTCGATTGTTCTTTCTTCGAAAATTTACGAGAAAAAAAAGAAAAGAAACAAAACAAATCGAGAAACGTAACCAAACAATCGAAGACTAAGTCGGGATTGGCGTGGAGATAAAAGAACGCGGGTTCCTACAATAGAGGAGCTACCGTTGTTAGACCTATTACCGAGGGCAGCGATTAAAATATTGTTTCATTCGGTGCTTTGTCTCTCGACGAAACGTGTTAAAAAGTTAAAAAAGAAACAAAATCATAAGTTACGAATATTAAAAAAAAAAATAGGAAAAGTCTTATATTTCTATATTCTCGATTAGTTCGATATTCTGTCAGGAGACCCAGAGAACTGCCCTCGAGAGCCTTTGAAAACTGCCGAATCGATTGGAGCGGCGTATCGAAAGGCGCACCATGGATCGAGCGGTAGAGAACGGGGCGAAACGGACCATCTTTACCCATTTATGGCGAAACATGTAAAACGAAGGATCTTGTCTCAAACGCCGGTCCGTTTTGCCCCGTGGACCATTTTGTCCTGTGGTCCATTTTACCCCATGATCCGTTTTGTCCCGTGATCCATTTTACCCCATAATCCATTATGCCCCACTCTCCCCCAATGCAGAAATATGCGTATAGAAAAATAATCAGGATAATAGTCAGGATTCTCGCGATTTATTTTTGAGACCCGCGCTCGCGAATTTGAGACTTCCAGAATTGCCGAACCTGCATACGGCACGATCATCGCCACCGCGTCGACGCCTCCGTCCCAGTCCAGCCACCCGGCAACCCCCGCCGAAAACAAAAACACTTTGCCTCGATCACGTCCCTCCGCATTCCCCGATGCTTCGATGTCTATTAAAGAATCGCAGCGCCGAAAAACGAACGGCGAAATTTCGTTCTCCCGAAGGCGATCTCCTCGCACGTCGAACTAGAGAAGCGGAGGGGGCGAGGAGGGGAGACGAGGGAGGGGTCATGCGTGCACACGTGAAAATTACACGTTGCAGCGCGGGCCGGGACGGGGTGCGATGCGGTTCTAGCGGGTAGCTGCGCCGCACTGTACACGTGTACACGTATAGTGAGTGAACCGAAAGCTGAGAAACAAACGGGCGGATGCAATCTGCTTTACGCATGAAAATGTTACCGAGTTACGCCCTTCTGGTTCCGAGCGGTGGATTTTAATATACGACGCACAGTATACGTGTATATATATGTGTATGGTTGAAAGGGCGCGGAGGGTGAAACTCGGCGGCAATGCCGACGTTCCACATTCGCCGCGGGACGTTGCCAAATCCTGACCGCTTGACCCCTGCAGATAGCCACACAGTCCGGTCGCCCAGCTACACCAATAATTATCCACTTAAAAGGAGGGAAAGAGTCGTGTACGCTCGATCAGCGCGCGCTGACCGAGTCTCACTCTTGTAGGCTATTCCAGAAACTACTATACTTCTGTATACAGTACTAATACACGCTGGATAACCTTCCCCCTCCCCGTGCGTGTGGTTTGTATACGTATATATGTATGTACGTAGAGGTGGGGTTTATACGGGGCTCGGTATGGGTGTGAGGGTTAATTTGATAATTGCATTATTTCGTCGGTACTAAATACCACCTTTCCGGGGAATGGCCAGTCTGCGTGGGCTCTCGTTCGCTTTCGATTCGAATTCGTTTCAACGATTTTTCCCAAACGGATAACCCGACTCGAACGAAAGAATCCCCGGCCGCACACCGATCTCGGTCGAATCTCTTATTTTCTCGTCTCCCTCCTCCTCTCACTTCTTTTGATACTTATTTTTGTTTTGGTTCGTCTCTTCGTCGTTATTTTTTCGTCCTATCGGTAATTAATTCCACGCCGTTTGACCTCCGGATTCTCCGACGACTTTTTTATATATATTTTTTTAATCGCGATTTTGAGAAAGATGTAGGAGTAACGTTTGCGTTGAATGAGGAAATTGTTACACTTTTGTTGGAAAAAATAGGACAGGAACATTTTTTGACTGTCCGTTGGGCCTTTTCAGATAAAAGGGGAATTTTTTGTCGGGAGATGAGGCTTACTTTAATTTATAACGAAGATACAGATATTTTTCAGGGAAACTTATTTCTATAACGTCGAAGAGACTTCACTTTAACTCTTTACTTTCCAGCCGGGGATGTTCGCTACGTTCTTTAAACATTAATCCAAAAATTCTCTAAAATATCGACGATTGAAAGTCTTTCGAATATTACACTCATTTCTACTTTTATTAGAGATATCCATGTAATTTACTTTTTGAATTAAAATTTTCCTCGTATTTTGATAAATAAACAGTGTGTCGAACAGTTGATTAAAACCATTTTTCCAATCCAAGTGTGCAAATTCTTCAAGTGAAAATTGACTATATATTATGATACGCAAAAGTGTCGAACAGTTGAGTGAAACATTTTTTTCCCCCATGGGAACAAGGCCGACTGTTAAAGACTCAAGGGTGCTCGACGGTTTTTCTTCGAATGATTGCATTCCATTTTCGCTATCAAACCATAAGTTCCGAGTTTGCAAATCAACGTACTCTGTGCCACGATTCTTCATCACCGAGAACCGACTTAAGGAAGGAGTCTCGTTGCACGCTGACTTCGCATAAGTTCGACAACAATAAGAGAAAATTGCAAGTACTTCTTGATGGTGTAAAAATCTGAAAAAATCATGTATACTAAAGGTAC
>JAPYZD010005066.1:0-21850 GCA_030522725.1 Ichneumoninae sp. B BG-2022a | reverse complement strand
ATCTCTAGATTTTTCTTTATATTTTTTTTTCTCTTTTTTTTATCACAATTTATAATAAATTCTCGATTGAATAACTGACGAGCTTTCGTATATCTAGATGTTTCTTATATTTTTTTTTCTCTTTTTTTTATCACAATTTCCGAGAGTAATTCCGACTACAGAAGAAGCGAATATCAAGTTCTTCTCTCTTCTCGATTCTATGTGTTTCGTGATAACATTGACTCAGCGATAAATTTATAGTGTTTGCAAGAGGGTTCCTGGCTTCTGTTGGATCAAGTTAATCTATGCAGCCCGGCGGTTCTGGACAGGCTGAACGGCCTACTGGAACCCGGCGGCGTTCTCACCGTCGGGGAACGGGGCGTTGGCAACGACGGGAATATCTTCACCGTTAAGCCGCACAAAAACTTTCGGCTATTCTTAACGATGGATCCCCGCTACGGCGAAATCTCGAGGTAAACTTTTTTTTATTTCATTTATTTTTCTTTACTCCGAAAGCTCAATGTTTTTGTCACCGACCTACTCGTTACGTATTTTCCACGGTTCCATCTTGGTAGTGAAATTCGTCGAGATAATGGGAATAATTTAAATTCACAGAGCGATGCGAAACAGAGGCGTGGAAATTTACATGCTGGGACACAAGGAGAATTCCGAAATGGACAGACTGGACCTGAGATCGATGTTGTTCAACATTGGCCTCGGAAGATCGAATCATCAGGACGCACTTTTGGAAATTCATCAAAAAATCTCCGAGGACGATTCGACGGCGGATAAGCTGACACTCGTTCATCTTCTGCATTCGGCGTTTTTGATAACGCAACAGTTGTCGAGAGGTTTCTCGGCGAGCGAGGCTTTCGAGGCGTCGTGCGTCGATGTTTATCTGAAATCGCGTCACGTGCAGCAGCAAGCCTTGACGAGGGAGCGTCTCGGAGCTGTGATAAGAGAGTGCATCGATCGTCACAGCGTGAACGAAGATTGCGAGACGTGGTTCGATCTCGGCTCGGCGACCTGGAACCTCGCCGATTTGCAGGACAACTCTAAGCTGACGATCGTCAGGCAGCAAGGATTTTTGCTCGAGTCGACGATTCGAATGTACAAGTCGTTCGTGAAAAATAAGCTCGAAAATTGCGGGCAAAGCGCGATTCCAACGGGCGAATATCTGAATGAATTCTTGGCTCCCTCGAAGGCGAGCGAAGCTGCGAATATCGAGGAATTATTGCCGTACCTGTTGTTGAGATTCTACGAGGGTTCGTCGTTGGGCGACGCGAAATTGAGATGTCTATGGCTATCCGAGATCCTGTCGGGCGAGAGCTTGCTGAAGCGCCTCGGCGAAAGAAGCGGGTCGTTAGCGCTCGAGATTGCCGGTTCGAATGACTCGTTTAACTCTCAAGCATTGCCCTGGGATCCGGCAAGCTTGCCAAACATCGCTGACGATGATAATAGTCTCGGTAGAGCGAACCGCTTGGCTCTAATCTTGTACTTGCTCGCCGCGGATATACAGTACGGGAGTATACTCGACGAAAGAAATTTCGACAAAAATGAGAAGATAATTTCCGTTTCGCAGTACTCGAGCGCCGTCTATCACGGTGAGTTCCGGTCGAGAAAATAAACTGCTTCGAAGAATACGAATTTTTATTTAAAAATATACCATTTATGAGGCATTCTTTATCAACCGGGACACTTTTTACGGTCGATCTATATGATGTTTTTTTTTTATTTGCCAGTACTACTTGAGAGGGGTTTCTGTGATTTTTTACAAAGATTTTTAAAGGATTAACGATTTTTTTTATATCGGTATATCTCAGAAAATATTGAACGCTCAAAAAATTCTTAGGAACAATCACTTTTTAATTTTTCATCAACTTTCCGAGAAAAACTTACGAAAGCCTGTATGTATTAAATTTCATATTTGTTTATTTTTTAATTATATATATAAATATGAGGTGTTCCATACGGTTTCGAACGGTCAAAAACCCGACCCTCTCCAAAAAAGGTGTAATTTCACCATAATTCATGATTATTGACAAGAGGTTTTTATAATTTTTTTCAGAATTTTTAGATCGTTTTTTTTTGAGATATCGAAAACTTGAACTTTTTAAAAACCCCCTATATCTTAAAAACTGTTAGTCATGCTAAAAAACGTTTGAGTAATAAAAGTTGCAGTTTTAAATGAACTTTTGAAAACAAAATTTTGTAGTTTTTTTGAATGCAATAAACTTCCATTTCTATGAAAAATAGACTAAAATATTATTTTTCAGTCAGTATGTCATGTTTGATTTTTCTTAAAAAATTCCAGAATATACTCTCAACTGTATAGAGTGTTCTCATATTTTTGTTTGGATGGGTGAGATACCCGTCCAATTTGATAGCTATGCTCCGTTTAAGATCGATTTTTCATTTAAATTCCATTATTGTGGATAGTGTCACAATTTTTATAAAATCCAATAGAAAGTGATAAATATCTCTCTTTTTTATGTTCTTTGAAAGTTCAATTTTTCGATACCTCAAAAAAAATTCGATCCAAAAATTTTAAAAAAATTACAAAAACCTCTTGCAAAAATCATGAATTGTGGTGAAATTACAACTTTTTTGGAGAGGGTCGGGTTTTGATCATTTGAAACCGTATGGAATACCTCATATATATATTTTTTTACGACGAATGGACTTTTCCGTATCTGCAAAATTATGACTCTAACATTATTCGACAGTTGATGAAAAATAAAGAATATTCCTAAGAATTTTTGAAGAAACGAGCGACTAATATTTTCTCAAATATACTGACATTAAAAAAAGTTAAACCTGAATAGTCCACTTTAAAAATCTTTCGAAAAAACCACAGAAGCCCTTCTCAAGTAGTACTGGAAACTGGCAAATTTTTAAAAACATGCGAGAGGTCGACCGAAAAAAGTGGCCTGGTTAATAAACAGTGCCTCTTATATTTAAAAAATGGCATTCTTTTATAGATATAAGAATTTTTTTAATAAGTAATTTCTAATTATTCTTACAGGAAAGCTGACGTCTCACTTGAAGAACGAGCCCCTGATAACGAACTTCGTGATGTTCGTTGCCCAATTGAACAGCGTCTTCAATCGTGTGCTCCGTGATAATTGCGTGTTGCCGAGCAGCGAGGAATACGTCGAACTGCGAAGAAATTTCAAGTGGGTCAGTAGATTCCACGATTTGGGCGAGCGAACATTGATCGACAAATCGTCCAAGTCGAAGAACGTTTACAGCAATCTCGACGAGATAACTCTGATGCTGAGAGTGCACTACAAGTGGCTGGTGAAGTTCGTCAAGAAGCTCCTGGATCTTCGAGGAAGTTTGAAATTCGGTGAGGAGTGCATATCGGAGATGGAGAGACTGGCAGCGATGATCGAAACCATCGACGGCAGCGTCACCTCCGTCAACGATCCCTTCAGAAAAATTACGAAGAGAATAAAGAAGTATCTCTCCGCGCCGCTGCCCTTCTCATCGAGCATATCGGTGGCTGTATATTCGGCAGTTAAAAAATTATCCAACGTCCTGGCGCCGTGCACGAGCGATCGGGCTGAGAGTACGCTGAAGAGAGAGCTGAAAATTATACTTCTGCAGAACGGAGAAACACTGAAGTTACGAGCCGAATTGATAAATCACTGGACGAAGATCTTCGGCGACCGCGAGTTCGACGAGACGACGATGGAGATTCTGCGAGAGGCCGAAGAATTCTGCGATCGTTGCCACTTGGGACTGCGGACTCCGGTCGAGATATCCGAGGCTCTCGAGGAGGTCGAAACTTACCGGGAACGCCGAGTGATCGATATGTCGGCGAACGTCCGCCTCTGGCCGATCTACGAGTACATGTTTTACGTACTCGCGAATAACATGCACGGAAGGATGTGCGAAGAGAGCAACGTCGTCGATAGTCCTTACGCTCTCGATAAATTGTCCCGAGTGCCGAGTTTGCCGATAAATCTGATCGCGCTGCTGAACGCGATTCCTCTTCGCGCCAGCGGAACGATCGAGCGCGATCGCTTGATTCCCGAACTCTTCACCGGTCTCCACAACTTCGCCCAACAATCCTGCGCCTTCAGGGACTCAAAGATTATGCTGCACTGGCGGGGCGTCAGCGAGACCGACCTGGAAAAATCCATGACGAACCCCGAGGACACTAAAATCGACAACCCCATCTACGGTCCGGTAATGCTCAATCTGGTGTCGGAGCTGATACTCAACAAAACTCAATCGATCCACGAAAAATCCGTTCTCGCGACCGCCCAACTCGGCGCTTACAGATCGAGAATGAGACAATTGAAGACCCTGAACAGTCTGCTCTGGCGCAACGGCTCGGCCCTCAATTCGCCGGTTTACGATCGTTCGAGGAACGATTGTCGGGCGTTGAAGTATTACACGAAAGTGTTTCTCAACGCGGAGGAAAAAATGGAGAAGGATCAAGCGACCGCAACGACCGTGCAGTCGGAGATCGCCAAGCAAGGGCCCAACAGGAGAATCGAATTGGAGGCGAAGTTCGAGAGCGACTACGTCGAGCCCTTGACCGAACTGAAGAGAAGATCGAAAGCGATCGAGGATTCTCCCGAGGATTACGAAACCGACGTAGTCGAGAGAGCCAAGTCGTGGATGTTGCTGGGATATCTTCAAGTTTTCCTGTTCGGCAATCTCGGCTACATAGATCCGGTCCACAAGATCAGTTTGAAGCTCCGTTACGTAACGGAGGACATCGAGGACTGTAGGAAAACTCTGTACGTCGCAGCTCTGAGTTCCCGCGTCAACGGAGATTCATATCCGAGCAGCAACACTCATCCGCGGACGATCGAGACGAGCAAGTGTCTCGAGAGACTGATCGACGTCAGCAACGAGCTCGCGAGCTCCAGAGCGATTCGTCCCTCCACCACGGAATTCATAGCTCTCGCCAAGGAGACGTCGAATTTTAGAAACACCCTGGGCTCGTACGAGGTCGTCGCGAAGATAACGAACAAGTTGTCGTGCGCGATCGACGAATTGAGAGGAAACACGAGCGACTGCTCGAAATCCATCGCCTCCGCGACGGACGGAATTCAAGAGGCCGACATATGGCTGGAATCCCTGAACAGATTCTCGGTGCAGTTGGGGAAGAAATTTTTGCCCGGCTATCCGGACATAGCGACACCCGTCTTGACGGCGGTGGCGCAATTGGGGCACGGTGCTCGGACGTTGAGCGATGAAGCGCGACGACTGATGTGTCACCGTAAGTCCAGCTCGAGCGGAACGGCCGTTCAAGAGCTCGTGCACAATCTAATTCGCTTTCCGTCCATCGGACCGGCGCAAGAGGATCTTCTCTCGCTCGTCGACGCGTGCACGTCCCGGAGTACTCGAGAATTCATAAACTCCAACGTGATCGAGAGAACCGAAGATCCGTTCGCCTCGATAGCCGAGCAGTTCAGAATGGTGAAGAACGGTCTGTGCGAATTGTACAATCACATAACGCTCGAGAGGGAATTGGACAATGATCTGTGGCGAGAGTTGAACGGGCTCTTGCAGCAGGTAGTATTGATCTGGCAGAGGCAACGCAACGAGAATGAGAAACGTGCGGCCGAGGAGGAGAGCATGTACAGGAACAAGGTGAAGATTCACGGCGACGGCCCGAGCGAGGACGACGAGATAGCCGAGGAGCTCAGAAATTTGTTTCCAACGACGAGGGACGCGGATTTCACGGAGATCGAGGAAATTGACTCGCCGACTCTCGAGAGCAGAGTGGAAGGGAACGACCGGGCGACCGAGGAGTCACGTCGCAGGTACAGCGGCCTCATCAGCGAGGAGGACGTTAACGAGGTGCACGAGATGCACTCTCGAATCGTGTCGTTCTTCGTCAGCACGCCGTGGAGGAGACAGCGGCTCAACGCCGAAGGAAGAGATTACGTCGAGCCTCTGATACAGCGATACAATACATTCGGGGTGCTCGTTGAAAATCTCGCGCCTGCTCTGGACGATCGGCTGACGTCGAGGCTGTACACGAGCCTGAATTTCCTGACCTCCGTCACGGTGCGCACGAGCGCGGGGGCGACGGGCGAGGATCGCGGCGTCGTCGAGGGTGGAACGAAGAATCGGCGTAAGCCCTACGACTTCTACAAGAGCAGCAACGTCGAGGAGGCCAAGCAGTGTCTCCCGGTGTTGGAGAGCACGATGGACAGAGTCGAGAGCTTCCTCGAGGAATGGCCCGAGCATCCGACGCTCCGATCTATTCGCGCTATTGTTCAGAGGATTTACGGATTTTCGATAACGTCGCCCGTCTCGCGTTTCCTCACCGGGCTCGAATTGCTCCTCGTGAAGATGCGGGAGTGGGAGGAGAACGCTCACAGCGGCGTAAGCCTCTCGGAGCACTCGCTCGCTCTGACCCAGCAGATCATTTCCTGGAGGAGACTCGAACTGGCCTGCTGGAAAGATTGTCTGAACACCGCTCAGGGTAGATTAAGATCGAGAGCCTCGAAGTGGTGGTTCTTCCTCTACGCACTCGTCGAGTCTTACATCACCGGGAGCTCCCTCGAAATCGACGTTCCGGAAGCCGATGAGAACGCCTCGAGGAAGATCGACGAGCCGGTCGTGACGGCGAAGAAACTCACCGAGTTGCTCGAGGCTTTCGTCAACGGCTCGTCCCTCGCGGAGTTTCAGGCTCGACTCGATCTCCTCCTCACGTTCCACTCTCACGCCTATCATCTCGACGAGTCCAGCGAGCGCGACGAGCTCCTGGCGATCCTCTGGAACGTGCACAATTATTACAAACAATTCTCCCCGGACGTCGACAGGAAGATCAAAGCTCTGAAGGCCCCGATAGAGAAGAAACTGAAGGACTTCGTCAAGATCGCGCGATGGAACGACATAAATTACTGGTCGGTGAAGGAAACCGTGGAGAAGACTCATAGAACTTTGCACAAATACATTCGTGAGTTCGAGACTGGTCTCAAGGTGAGCGTCGTGACTTGTCTGCTGGTGAAGCCTTCGAGCTACGGCGTCGAGGGTGAGAAGGGCGAGTGGGATCGACCGAAGGAACGAGACTACTCGATAGATCCACGAGACTTCGTAGTCGTTGGAAAACCGAGCGTCAAGCAGCCCGATGAAGCCTTCGAGGGAGCCGAGCTTCTTTCCCGAACGGAAGTCCTGCTCGCCAAGGCGAAGCGTCTCTGCAAGGAGACGATTCTCATGTCGTCGTACCCGAGCCTGCGCGTGGCGCTCGAGGACTTGATCGAGAACGCGATCGCCCGCAGCACCAGCCTGAAGCGCCTGGACGTCGACCGCACTCTGCCGAAGCCCAAGCAGAAGTCAAACGCGAAGAGCATTCTTCAGCAGAAGCGAATGGCACTGGCCGATCACTTCAAGACCCTGGCGCACATCGGTGTCTCGTACAGGAGTGGAAATCTCGCTTGGAAAAATCGGCCCAGCGAGGTGATCGACCTCACCGTCCCGCCCGTGGATTTGTCCGCGGGTCTGCATAGGTTCAAGCACGAGAAAGCCGACAGGCAAATGCTGGCCCAGTGGGACGGCTGCGAAGATTTCTACTACAAGTCGCTCATCAAGCTGAACGCCCTGAACGGCGCCCTGTCGAAGACCCAGTCGGACCTCGGGCCGCCGAACATGGAGCGGTGCTCCGGAAGCTCGACGCACGTTATGCTGCTGGCTCACGGACAGAAGAGGCTCCTGGCCGACGCGTTCCACAGCTACCTGGCGTTGAGAGTCCAGGTCGCCAACCTGTCGAGCGTCGACGAGTCCGGAGCGAACGTTCCGAGGTGTCGCGAGCTGCGGGACTGCGCGAGGAGACTGAAGACCCTGCTGATGACCCTCGAGAGCAGTCTGGAGCAGATGGAACTGTATCTTCAAGCGTGTCCTGGAGATCCCGGCGTGGAAGACAACGAGGAAGTGCTGAGGCTCGAAGCGAGCAGCCTGGCGATCGTCGACGCGACGAGGAACGACCCAGCCTGGGAAGAGGCCAATTCCAAGCTGCGACGATGCCTCGGATCTCTCGGGCCCCTCATCGAAGGTCACGCCGAGTTGTTCTCCGGCGAGCTGCTCGTCGCGACGCAGCTTCACTACAATTACTTGGACGACTCCGGCAAGGTCCTGGAGAAGGTCAGGTCGGAGATCTCCGAGTTCGGGAACATGTTCGGCGAGAGATCGACGCAGCCGCATCCGATTCACGAGAGCGTTGATTTTCTCGAGAGCGCCATCGAATCCTGGACCGAGAAGTTTCTTCTCATGGAAGTGCCGGAGAGCGATCCTGAGGATTCTGCATCGCGGAGCGACGAGTCCATCGTCGAGTACGCGTCGAGCGTCGAGCTGCTCGTCAGGACGATCTTACTGACGATACAGCACAAGTACAAGGAGACTTCGTCCGAGGAGCACCAGGAGGCGCTTCCGGAGGTCGCCGAGCAGGGCGTCGACGACCTGGCCGAAGAGGTCGAGGACAAGCTCGAGGAAAATTGCCTCAGGGAGAAGTTGGTAGAGTCTCTCGGGAGAGACGTGCGGACTCTTCGTCTCGAGGAAGTTCGTCGCCAGCTGTACGAAGTCTTGAGAACGACCTCGAACGACGACGATCCGTCGCGCTCGTCGACGCGAAGAGGTTTGCTCGTGCGTTGTCTGCCGCTTCTGCGACAGTACCTTCTCTTCGCTCAGTTCTACCTGAACGAGCAAGTAGCCGCGTTTCGGGTGACGTGCAAGTTGCTCAACGTCCAACTGAACGTGTTCATCGACCTGGCGACGAACGGTTTCTGCGTGCCGAAGGACTTGGACCTCGAGGAGGGCGAGGGTGAGGCTCAGGAGGGGAAGACGCAGAACGGCATGGGCCTCGGTGACGGCGAGGGTGAGAAGGACGTTTCCGACAGGATAGAGTCGGAGGATCAGCTGGACGACGCGCGACCGGCGGACCAGGAGAAGGAGAAGCAGGACGAGAAGGACTGCAAGGAGGAGGAGAAGGGCATCGAAATGTCCGAGGACTTCGACGCGAAGATGCAGGATCTCGAGAGAAACGAGGACGAGGACAACGAGCAAAAGAGCGACGGCGAGGACGACGAGGATGCTGAGAAGCAGATGGGAGAGACCGAGAAGGGAGCGGACGCGCTCGACGAGGAGATTTGGGGCGACGACGAGGACGAATCGGACGACGAGAACGCCGAGGATCGGGACGAGGAGAATCAAGGCAGGGGCGAGGAGGTCGGTGAGAAGGAAATGACGGCCAAGGACGACGCCAAGAAAAAGAACGAGGGCAGGAACGAGGACGAGGATGGCGAGAGGACCGAGGAGGAGAGGAAGGACATCAACGAGATCGACGAACCTGAGACGAACGACGATCAGATCGATCCCTATCACGGCAATCACGAACCGCCGCCCGAGCCGGAGGCGCTGGATCTTCCGGAGGACATTAATTTGGACGGCGAGGACGCGAACGAGGAGAATCCTCAGGGCGACGAGGCAAACCCCTTCGACATCGACGAGATGAAGGAGTGCGCGCCGCCGGCCGAGGACAAGGAGGCCGAGGGTGACGACGCGGAGGAGGATAAAAAGGAGGAGGAACCCGCGGAGGATTCGAGCGACGAGGACGAGGCTGGAGCGCCGGAGAGTGGAGAGGTCAAGGGGCCGAGCGAGGACGCTCCTGAGGAGGATCAACCGGAGGCCGAGGCTGAGAGCGATGCGAAGAGTCTGGTTCCGGAGAAAACCGAGGAGGAGCAGGAGGACAAGCCGGAAGCCGATCAAGGACCCGAGGACAGAGCCAGCGCGAGCGTCGACGACGGTAGCAAAGAAATGGACGCGGCCGATCAGCCGGAGGTGAACAAGGACGGTTCGCGCGACAAGGTGGCCGATCAGCCCAACAACGACGAGCAGCAGGAATCTGCGACGGAGAACAATCAGGACGACAGGAACAACAAGGGTACTGGACAGGCTCAGTCGGAGCAACAGGACAGCGGTCACTCGGGCTCGTCGATGCAGAACACAGCGCCGGTGCGGCATCGCGAGAACGAAGAGAAGCAGATCGAGAAGAGAAAGAATCCGGGCGAGAGCGACGAGAATCGATCGCTGGTCGACAAAATTCAGCCCGACAAGAAGAAGCTGAAGATGATTCATTCCAGGGAAGAAACGACGGAGGACAAGGAGGAGGCCGAGGGTGCGGAGAGGAACGACGAGGAGGGCGAGATCGACATGTGCCAGCATGTGAAGGAGTCGGAGAAATATGACGATCATGCGATGGACGCGGCTACGAGGGAGCAGGTCAAGCAGCAAGCGGCTAATGTCGAGAACGACGAGGAGAGGAAAGACGAGGAGGCTATGGAAGTCGACATGAATCGCGACGAGGAGGAACAACCGGATGGGGAGGAAACCAAGCCGGTGCAACAGAATTCCGAGGTGACGGCCAGCGAGAAGGACAAGGAGAGGACGAAGAGCGATCCGAAGGGAAACGTTGAGGATGGACAGATGGAGAGCGTCGTCGAGATCGAAGGTGAGACAGCGGAAACCGTGAGGGTCGAGAGAGGCGCCGAGTCGGCGTTCTTCACGAACGTAATCGACTCCGTCGAACCTCCGTCGACGGCCATTCAGGTCGAAAGAAAACGAATGGAAGTCGAGAAGATGCTCAGCCAATGGACTTACGTGCCGTCCACCGAAGAAGCACTGACCGCGTGGAACTGTCTCAACGCCGTCACCGAAGCTCCGGCGAGAGATTTGTCGGAAAAATTGAGACTCGTTCTCGAACCCACGCAGGCGACGAGGCTCAAAGGCGATTATCGTACCGGCAGGAGGATAAATATGAGAAAAATCATTCCGTACATTGCGAGCCAGTTCAGAAAGGACAAAATTTGGATGAGGAGAACTAAACCTTCGAAGAGAGACTATCAGATAGTTTTGGCCCTCGACGACAGCAGCAGCATGGCTGACAATCACTCGAAGGAATTGGCCTTCGAATCGCTGTCGCTGATAAGCAAAGCCATGGGATATCTGGAGGTCGGACAGCTGAGCGTTATAAGCTTCGGCGAGACCGCGACCGTCCTTCATCCACTCGGCGAACCCTTCACGGAAAACAGCGGCTCGAGGTAAATTTTCGATCACGAATAATCCACTCGAAAATTTCGAGGCTGTATCGATAATTGTTTATTTGTTTCTTCGATTTTCTGCGGCTTAGTTTCCGAATCCTCTTCTTTTTGGTTTTTAATTAAGAGACTCAATTACGTTTCGACCCCGTTCGGGACACTCTTCAGGACGATGTTTATGTTGTCTGTTTTTTTTTCATGATTTTTTTCTTTCGTTTTGGATGCTCATGGCGTTCTTACTTACCCGATTATTATTTGTGTGTGATCCTCTATGATGTGTTCTGTTGTATTTCTTGACTATGTGCAGTAGCTAATTATGTCGTTTGTTATGTATGTTGTCATAAGAACAAAAAAGAAAGAAAAAACCATAATGAAAAGAAGCAGACAAAATAAACATTATTCTGAAGAGGTCCTCGATCAGTCTCGCTGCACGCTGACTTCGCATAAGTTCGACAACAATAAGACAAAATTGCAAGTACTTCTTGATGGTGTAAAAATCTTTAAAAAATCATGTATACTTAAGGTACTGAGAAGATTCATTTTGCATAATAATAATTACAAGACGCTATTAACAAATTCATCAAAAAATTAATTAGTTAACAAATTACCCGGCAACAAAATTTCTTTTTAATGAAATTGATTCGTTTATTTTTCTGAATACGTATGCATTTTTTCAGATTTTTAGGTAATCGTTATTTATTTTTATTTATTTATTTTTTTTTTGTAGAACAAAAATAAATGAATCATTTTCATTAAAAAAAAAAGTTTTCTTGCCGGGTAATTTGTTAACTAATTAATTTTTTGATGACTTTGTTTATAACAAATTGCAATTATTATTATGCAAAATTAATCTTCTCAGTACCTTTAGTATACATTATTTTTTTCAGATTTTTACACCATCAAGAAGTACTTGCAATGTTCTCTTATTGTTGTCGACCTTACGCGAAGTCAGCGCGCAGCGAGTCTCCCTCCTTAAAAACCAAAAAGAAGAGCATTCCGAAAGTAGACGGTTCCGAAGCCGCAGAAAATCAAAGAAATACATATTTCTCATCGGTCACAGTATTCGACAACTATATTGTTTATTTGTATTGCAGATTGATCCAGGAAATGAGATTCGATCAGAAGAAGACAAAGGTCGGCGAACTGGTGGACTTTACAGTGGATATGTTCGACAGCCAAAAAAGCTCGACGGACAGTGCCAAACTGCTCGTCGTACTGTCAGATGGACGAGGAGTTTTCTCCGAGGGATTGGATCAAGTAAACAACGCCGTGCGAAGAGCTCGACTAGCGGACATATTCCTCGTATTCATTATCGTCGACAATCCACTGAACAAGGTAAAAAGATGGACTTTTTTTTTAGTAAGAAAGCCGATAATAGATTGTTAACGACGTTTTTCACTTCTGTTAACAGGACTCTATTTTGGACATTAGGATGCCAGTCTTCCAGGCCGGCAAATTGCTGGGCATCAAATCGTATATGGACAGCTTCCCCTTTCCATTTTACATGATACTCAGGGACATAAACGCTCTGCCGGGAGTGCTGAGCGATGCTCTGAGACAGTGGTTCGAGGTCGTCGGAAAAATCGACACGTAAAATTACTTCCACAAAATACCTTTGTACATATATGATTTGAATAAAGTGTACCTGTATTAGAGAGAAAAAAAATCTAATTTCTTTTACCCAACCGGAATCGAATGTGCCGTGTGTTCCTTAATTCTTCCGTTTTTATCGCTGGCTACATTGGAGATAAATTCCAAATACATTTGAGACATATCACACACGTTCTTTTCTCCGCTACCTGTATTCCTTCATTCACATGTTTCTGTCACTGGCTGTGCTACGTCCGGGCGAGCAAATAGTGAGTTTGCTCGGTGACGACCATAAAACAAGTGGTCTCACTTTCGGGCCAAGGCGTAAGCCCTTTACCCAGGGACGGAGACCTCGCCGTACTGCAGCGGATTTACGAAGGATCGTTGACGAGTGGAGATAGTGAGTCTCTTCTCTAGTGAGAAACTGGTAGTAGGCCAGGAGATGCATACAAATAAATTTGTCGACGGTGTGGTTTTTATATTGCATACTCACAATGTATTATTTCAGATGATGATTTCTGTAGTACAGGTATTTAATAATATTTAATAGACTCAGACAATTATCTCTTCGTGTATTTATATCGAGCTCCGATTATTGTTGGAGAGCTCTGATTGTTATCGAAGTGCTCCGCCACGCAGGGCTGGAGCTTTTCCATTAGAAGCTTGCTCGCTCTTAGAAGAATACGGAGGTGTTGCTGATTCGCTGGTCGTAGAATAATTGATTTGATTCTGAATTTGGCCGCCTATTTATACTAGATTTGACCCTATAATAGTGCCGCTATTAATAGTTTAAAATAGATCCTAGAGGCTAAACAAATGTAAAAATAAATTCTAGCGAGCAAATAAGATTAAAAATAGATATTTTTCGGGGAAATGGAAGGAGTGGAAGGGTTTAATGTTTTAAACGGAAGGGAAATTAGAGAGTGGAGCGTGTTTAGGAAGATTGGGGGAAAAGGCCATAAATCTCAAAAATTTCGTGGCAACCTCACTTCCAGTTTGAAATTCTCATTTTTGGACCGGAAGTGACGTCATACCGGAAATTCGTCACCGCCGGTAAAAAAAATGTGATTTTCAAACCGGAAGTGACGTTTCCCCTAAAGGACGTTACGTCCGGTATAAAGATTATACGCGAGTCTAGAACAAGTCATAATTTTGCACACTGTGCATTAGTCGATTTGCACTCGTTGCCAATGGTCATCTCAGTTCCGTTAGCCACAAGGCGACCCACCTTCGGTGCAACTATACTTCCGACGACTATAGTAATCGTCGTTGATCTGTAAAAAAAATGTCGTGCGCCGGGTGTCCGCAGAGATCACTGTCAGAAACCGTATAGGAGCAGTTTGTTGATAAAACGTCAGTAAGAAGTTTGAAAATGATCCATCATTTTCACAGACGATTAATTCTGCACCGCGGCGAAGACTGCCCGTTGTGATGGAAACTCTCGGTTTTTTTTTTCTCGCAGAGATATTGAAAGAATTGTGACTCAAACTACCTCAAACGGTTCGTAGAATCGTACATAATTAAATCGGCCCTACAGCAACGCTCCAAGGAAGCCTTTTACGGGTGTCCCGTCTGTGCGAACCCCCCACCCTTCCCCCCTCATTCTCCCCCTACGAACCTTTCATTAAGAATTCCCTCAGTTGACGGACGCTTTGTGACCGCTTATGAGTGACTTTGAGAAACATGGTCGAGTCAGTTCTTCCTGCCTCATCGATTTTGTGGTAAACACCACAAAACCCCCAATAGCTTCGGCGTTCCGTAAATCTCTTCGCCCATAGTCCAACGGCAAAGAACGTCGACCAAAGTGGTCGGTACAGTAGAATCCCCGTTAGTGCACGGTTCTACTGACGGTCACGCATTCTCCGTGTTGTGACGTTCACGCATTCTCCGTGTAAGTCCCAGAATATTTAATATCCTACAAAACAAATACTGATAACATTTCAGCGGCCATATTGGATTTTAAGACGATTACCAATATTCGATTTTCTTCGTTTCTTATACGTTTTCAAGCGATATTCGAGTGCACGTCGAAGCGTTATTGTTCATATTATGTTCCTGTAGTATTTAAAGCATATGCGTAGCATATTAACTACGCTAAGTCGAAACTAAGAAGTCGCCTATTTCGATCCGTAAAACAGGACTGTCCAGCATCCCCTTAAAGAACACACACGCAATTCGAGCGTCCCGCGCCTTCGACGAACTTCCGGTTCGGAGCAGCCGACGTTTTCCAGTTCTTCTAACCTGAAAAAAGAAATACACAGCGCAGTAGATTCGGCTCAAATGTCGTGCGACCTGCGGTAACGAGGAGACAGAGTTTGTTAACATTCGAAATCGGAGGGTCTGCGATCGTCAAAGGACGATGTACGGGATGAACGCCCTGTTGAGAAACGCACGATGCGTGACGAACGTCGTCGGTAACGCAATAGCGAAGCAAGGCGGTTACACCGTCGTCGCGAGAACAGCGGCTTTCAAGTCCGATGTCCAGATAAAATGGATAAGGCCACCGACCATACGATCTTGGAGGCCCGAGAAGAGCGGCGACGGTGGATTGGATCTCAAAATAACACCGCAACATTATTGCAATTACTTCGACGGCTCCAAGGAGCTCGAGTCGTGAGTACTTTCACCCGGTTTTAACCGACCTGAAGCCAACCTGAAAACCAAGCGGTCGATTGGTGCACCAAAACAACGCAGATTTCCAACCGTCGAGAGATTGATTTTTCTTCGATATTAAAAAAACCAAGGTTTTGATACCAAAAGCAGCTTGGACCTTCTGGTCACAAAACATTAGATGTGAAGCTCCACGTTGAGATTGTGGAAGTCGATGGCGAGCTAGAACTGAGCAAGTAGCTTCTGGTATCAAAACGCTGTACGATAACAAAATTGTAATCTGTGGGCATACATGCCGCAATTACTGGGTAGATCCTATGCCGTCAGTTTTCTACCTGGGGGAATACCAACAGTTATATGTGTCGGATAGATAAATAGATGAATGTCTTATTGTATCCTGGGAGAAATCTCCTAAGGGCCGAGCAATACAAATAAGCGGTACATATCGCAATCCAAAAATAAGTTTATGTACAGAATAGTTTCAGTACAGTATAAACTGTACTGAAACTATTCTGTACGCAAACTTATATGCAATACTCTTATACAATATTCTTAAAAGCTTTTTATAAATAAAGCTTTTAAGAATATTGTATACAGAGCAAAATCAGAGCAGATACAGAGCAAAAACAGAGCAGGTACAGATAAAAATTGGAGCCAACACAGAGTGAAAGGAAAATCGGAGCAAATCCAGACCAAACTATCAAACAGAGTTGGGCAAATACACAAAGTACTTGAAGTGCGTATTCAGGAATCAAGTGCGGATTCGGTGCCCAGTACTCAGAACTTCAGTAAATTAGTTCTGTCAGTACTCAATACGTCGGTACTCGAGAACTACCCAGCGTTCAGTACTTCCAGTACTTGATACTTCAATATGTATTTCAAGCGCTTAGCGTTTTTGCCCAGCTCTGCTACCAGCTGTGATAATTAATTCAGAAACAAATTGGTTTAAAAACATGTGAGAGGCACACATGTTCACGCAACGATATAGTGCAAATTTATTTACTTGATGCAGATGTTATAAGTTATAAACTTACTTTCTGTAAATAAAAATAATAAGAATAATAAAATCGGATCGAAAACAGATCAAGTCCGGAGCAAAATTAGAGAAAATCCAGGGCTAAATTAAATCAATGCTGGGTTCAAAATCGGAGTCAGCACCAGTAGTCAAGGTTGACAGAGAGGTTTATGGTTGGATCTTTCCTAAAACAACTCAATTCCCAACCCTGACCCAAGCTATCGGTGCTCTCCACATAAAGTCGGAAATCGAATACTTTTGGGAAAGTCCAACTATAAACCAACTTTCTATCCGACGCCTATAACGGTTCGAATTACGGTTGGTTATGAAATATCAATCAAAAACCAATCTCCAGAAGGTTGGAAACAGTGTCGGTTCGGCGCACCAATCGGCCAGTTGAGTTGGAGTAGATTGTTAGAAAACAATCCAAATCCAACTCAAATTTTTACGATTGGTTGGTCAGCGGCGAAACCCTTTCGGAAACCATTAAAACCGTCCTGTTTCATCTTCAAAAATTCCGACCGTTTCAGTGCCGACGAAATCGTCAAGAGAATGTTCACTCTCGAGTTCGCACGACGCAAGGAGACTCAGAACAGAAAACGCGAGGCAACTCTGGCACTGGTCCAGCGACACCGAACCGATCGCGGCTCCATGGAGTCCAGAAGTTCGTGACGATTCCCAGTTTGTACAGAAAAATTGCGCAAAACACGACGAATCTAACGATTATTTTTTCTTTCTTTTAACAGTCGCAGCGATGACCGCAGAGATCCTCGACTTGCAGGAATACATGCCTCATCATCCCGGTAACAAACGTACCAAGGTATTCCTGGATTTGCTTATAGCGAAGAGAAAAAAATTTTTGACCCACCTCCGTCGTTGGGACTACAAGAGATTCGAGTGGATACTTGAGAAACTTAATCTCATCTACAAGCCTTATCCCATGTGAGTTTCGTCACCTGAAATGTATTGAATGAATTTCTTTCGTATTTGCAAATTTTTTGATGAGGAAACATTAATTTTATTTTTTAATGTCCCCAGAGTATGCAGGAACGTCTCGCGAAAGGGTTCGTTGAGAAGGCTGACGCGCCTGCATTGTCAGAAATTGAAGAGGGATAAGATGCAGGCGTACATGCTGGAATTAAGAGCGCAAAAGAAACAATTTTTCTTGGAGAAACCCGAGAAGTTGGAGTACATTAGAAACGAGGAAATAGCTTGTGGAAAGGAGCCCACAGTCACTGAGAGCGATATCGAAGCGGCGAAGGAAGTGGCTGCGAGTTTGAACAAAATAAGAGGGCAATAGAGAGTTTGTGAATAAATTGAGTTTACCATACTTCTTCGTTTAATCTCATTCGCGAAAGACAACCATCCCGTCGAATCGGGTATACCGTAGTTTCGCACATAAAATCAATGAATTTTACATTTAAAAAAATACGTTTGGAATATTGTAAACAATATTTGGAAAAACAACATTTTTATTTGTTTCTACAAGTATTCTACACAGTCTAGAGATGTGCCGTAACGGTCATTTTTTGTAAGCGTCAATTGAACAAACAATTACCGTCGTTTTTGTTCGGGATCGCGAATATGATCAAAACAGCGAAAAACATCTATCTAATTTTCTTCATTTAATTTTTATGTAATTTTTTTATCTGGTCACAAATTTGGTCAATTTATTAGCAGTCTAGGTTGATTTCAAACGAATTTTTTCTCGTTAATTTCTTAACCGTTCGTATTTCATTTTTTTATTAATTAAATCATGAATGAAATATTATTATAAAATGAATACGAACGTTTTTTTTCATATTAACGAGATTGTTATTTGTTAATTCTTTAGTTGGAACCGTGGGTTTTAGAGTTAATGTCGCTGTTGTCACAATGTGGTACTTACCAGACCAATCAATAAAAAAAAAAAATTACCGATCACAAAGTCGGTGCCTATCTCTGATACAGTCATTGAGAGCAACATCGAAGCGGCAAAGGAAGTAGCGGTGAGTTGTAACAAAATAAGAGGACAATAGAGAGTTTGTCAATAAATCGAATTTAACATATTTCTTCATTGAGTCATCTCCGCGGAAACCGATAATTCCGTTGAATTCGTAGCATTTGCCGGTAAACTTAATGAATTTTAGATAAAAAAAAAAAAATACGTTGCCTTCAAACGATCGATATTTGGAAAAACAAAACGTTTATTTGTTTCTACAACTATTATTTACAGTCTATTAAAATATTTGTCGAATCCCGACGGAGTACCAATTCGTATTACAATTCGCTGTCGCCAGCCTTCGTCGATGTATCGTTCTCTACAGATTTAATTTTGCCGAACAACGAGTTGTAAAGTTCGTTCTTCGCGAGATCGGACCAGTTGTCGGAAACGCCGATCGGCGCCATGAAATTCACCAATTTCGTGTGAACGTTGTAACGGACACGGCGACCTTTCGTCGCTCTCGTGTCGATCTTTCTCTTCATCTTGCTTCTCATGTTTTGCAGCTGGATCCACTGTTTGCTCAGCTGTATCGGATCCGTTACGTCGGACGATTTGAATTCAATCAATTCGCGCAGAAGTTGATGATAAAAATCGTCGTCATCGTATATCTCCGTGTCGTACTCCTGAATTCTCCTTCCGTCCTCGGTTTCGGTCTCGGCTTTACCGACGATCTCGTATTCCGATCGCTTCAGCTGGGTTCTCTTAAGCAATTTCGATTTGTCGCTCATGACGAATTCTATCTGCTTGACGACCGCCTGACTCGAGCCCTTGTTCGCGTTTCCGGCCGCCACCCGAGTCTTGTCGTTCCATTTTTGTATCACCGAGTTTCTGTAATCGCGATAGACTCGATGATTCTCCGCTATTAACTTCTCGTACTCGGCCAACTTTCGTTTCTTCTTTTTCCTCTCTGTCACTCCCTCCGCCTCGTCCGAACATTCCGCGGCTTCAGCGTCTCTCTCGGTCTCGTCCTCGCTGTCCGACGGAATTTCCTCGTCCATCGGATCGTCGACTTCCGGTCCGTCGCCGCTTTCGGCCTTTCTCTTCGTTCCTCGAACCCGGAGGTTCCTCGTCTCGGGACAACTGCCGAGCAGACCGCTCTGCAGCTCCAGCAAACCCTCCAGCAGCCCGGCGAGCCGACTCTTACTCTCGTCCGCCTCTTTCGCGAACCGCTCGTCGGATCTCAACTCTCCGTAAATCTCAGACTGCGGCATCTTGTTGCCCGCTATGAGACACTTCTGCAACTTTATTCTAACTTCCAACAGACTCTCCCATATCTTGAGCTGTTCCCGAACGCAATTGCCCTTCTCCACGTCCTTGCGAACGTTGTCCTCCGTCATGTGCCTGAAATTCGTGTTTTCTCGGCGCTCTCTGCGCAGAGGATTGTCCTCGTCCACCTCGGAATCCTCCTCGTCGCCGTCCTCCTCGTCCGAATTAGCATCGTCGCTGCACGAATTCTTTGCGTCTTCGTCGATTTCCGAATCAGGCTCTTCGCTGCCCAAATTATCGTCCATTTCCGAATCTTGATCTTCGCTCATCGAATCTGCAGCGTTGTCGTCATCGTTGGATTCCCGGTCGAGTGACTCCGAATCGTTTTCTTCGGAATCTCGCGTCTCGCCATAGTCTTCCTCTGGTTCGTTCTCGTCGCTGTCGTTCTCTGAGCCGTAAACATCCTTTCGTGATATTTTTTTTCCTTTGTATCTGACGATGAGAAATAAAACAAGAAAATTTGTTTAATTTTGAACGTCGGCAGTGGTCTTTCATTCCTTGTCATGTTATTATTATTATTATTTATCTTATTTATTTATTTATTACACGGGTCGAACCCCTTTTTCAATAATTCCAAATACGCAAATTAAACTTTACAGAAAGAAAGTGCAAGACTTATAAAATCTGCATCTTGAGAACTGAATTGCAATTTTATTTTTCTTATAAATTCCTGGAAACTCTCGGAACAAAAATTGTATGAAAAGGCAAAATAATCCAGTGTTATTATTATATCGTCAAGTTTTTGATTAGACTCTCCTGAGGCCTCCCCTTTCTGATTATAATTAAGTCCATCTCTCATATTTACAGTCATACGTATATCGTATTATATTGAAAGTCATTAACGAAAAATGTTACTCGGGATTATGTATTATGTAGTACTGTATATTCAAATTCTATAGTAATGTTATACATTCAAATTTTATATGCCACGCGTTCTCGATTCACAACTCGAGTTTTGTGTAAAGGAGTCGCTCCATCAACAAATAAAATTAAATAAAAATAATGAATTCTATATATTACGATGTTGTTATGTTTACGCAGGCTATATTTTGGCTTGTATCTCTATTGTTATCTGAACTGTAAAAATTGTAAATGTAAAAGGGCTCGTCCAATCGATAGAATGAATAAACAAGCAACACAAAAAAATCGAAAGTAGAAACGAGACGTTCGCGGGTTTTTTCCTAAATAACAAACAAAAGTTTCGTGTTTAAGTAGTGTGAAAAAAACGGAAACAGCAAATTATAATTACCTATTGTCGACTTGGTCCAACAGATCGACGTTTCGTTTACGAAAACTCGATCCGACATCGTCCTCCTCGGACTCGCTCTCGTCATAACGTTCGACGACCCTCGCTTTAGTCTCCTCGTTCTCGTCGTCCGAGCCGAATACCGCAGGTGCTGCGGTAACCAGACTACTTATTTTCTCAGCCAAACTCGGCCTTTTCGTTCTCAGTGCCATTTTTATGTTTCAACAAAATAGCGCTCGGTCTATCGATAACATTGGTCGGCGCACGTGCGTGCACGTAAATATAACCTTAAATGCGCTGACGGATCGACGAGTTCGGCGGTGCACGTAAAAAATAAAACTCGGAACAATTCGACACGATGGAAAAAAACTCGGAATACATATTTTATACAAGTGCGACGAGTTCTCCTACTCTACGCTGCGATCGCAGCGCCTGTGGTTTTTTGACTCTCGTAGTACTTTTTTTTTGGGGATATCGTCGCGAGGAACGTGTTAGTGGGTAGAACGGTAGGAAATCATTGACGCTACACTCACTTCCGGCCAAAATTAATTATCGTTAAAAAGTAACTAGAAGGTCGGAGAAATGCCATGTATCCGAAGTAAGGTAACAAAGACTGTACGGAATTCTGTTTTGAGACAGCAGAATGCCGAGGAAAAATAAAATCGTCTTTCGCTAGGGAATCGGCAGACGCAGGGAAAGACAATAGTCTTTTTCCTCGGCGGACTGCGGTCTCGAAACGGCATGCAGTACAGTTTTTGTTACCGGCGGAGGTATTTCGCTTCACTTTAAGAGCTTGTGAAACACGTTCTCAGCGTGTCTCTCTGGCTCCGCCGAGAGCGCCACTGATGCTATCTCTCTCACAGTCCATAGTTTTCACATGCTCTTCCCAGATAGACACGCGCCATGAAAATGAGCAATATTGGCGCGATATTTGTTACATGTGCAGCACATTTCGGAATTATTGCGCCAACTACTACTTTTCGTGCCGCTTGTCTATCAGGGTTAAGGAGGTTGGAGCGAGTGGTGTTCATTTTGCCTAAATTCGAGAAATTCGGACAAGAATTGCAAACACTTCCCAATGTTATAAAAATCTGAAAAAA
>JAPYZD010005065.1:0-12072 GCA_030522725.1 Ichneumoninae sp. B BG-2022a | reverse complement strand
CGGACTATTTGTTACCATTTGATTTTTGTTCTATATAAAAAAAAAAAAATCAACTATTACTTAAAAATCTGAAAAATTCATACGTATTCAGAAAAATAAACGAATCATTGTCATAAAAAAAAAGTTTTGTTGTCGGGTAATTTGTTAACCAATTAATTTTTTGATGAATTTGTTAATAAAATTTTGCAATTATTATTATTCAAAATTAATCTTCTCAGTACCTTTAGTATTCATGATTTTTTTCAGATTTTTACACCGTCAAGAAGTATTTTCAATTTTCTTTTATTGTTGTCGAACTTATGCGAAGTCAGCGCGCAGCGAGTTTCCCTCCTTAAATAATCGTCTCTTCGCTTCCGGTTTCTCACTTGTGTTGTTTTTTCTAATTGTATCTACTTGGCTCGAACGAGTTAAAATCATTACGTGTTCTTTCGCCGGAAACGGCTCGAATAGGTCGACGATTAGTCCAAGTGGTTCCCGAAATAACCCGGAGACTCGGATGCGAATGAAAGATTACGAAAAAAAAAAAACTGCACCAGTGTTCCGTACAGAGTATGTGCGAGTCCGCTAGAGAGTCTCCAGCTCCAGCCAGCCAGCAGCGGGGCACGTTAGGAAGCCTCGAAGTCGAGAGGGTCTGTTCGAGGGACTGTTGGCTCGAGTCCTGAGCGAAGATAACAACAGCGACGATAAGAGGAAGAGTCCGCGAGTAAGAAAACGCGGAGATCTCGATCTCGAGGGTCGTCGGAGCTCCTCTGCTCGGGCCCGCTACTCGTACTCGCTTTTCTCCCCAATCGCATCGCCGGACCCTTTCTTCCTCCCTTGACGACCGCTCGTCATCCCCGCCGATGCAATTATCCGCGGGATCCGGAAGTCCGTTCCCTGGACGCGTTTCCTCCATCTGTATTATCCAGGGACGACGATGGCCAGGACGGTCGAGATTCGACCCACTGCGAACCAACCTCTACGCCAATAAGAATTAAGAGAGAAGAAAAAGAAGCTCTATTCCTTACAACGGAAGTAGATTCGAATTTTCATTACATTCGTTCTTTTATACTCTCCTATATTCTTTTTTACTACTTTAAATTAATTTTTTGTTGTTGTAATATAGTTTAATTTTAAATTTATGAGTTTTTATTTTCATTGATTCAATTTTTGTTGCGACATTTTGGTTGCCTGCGGTTGTTTTTTTTGGACACGGTGTTCGAGCCGTGCCCAAAAAAATCGACCCACTGTGAACCAACCTCTACGCCAATAAGAATTAAGAAAGAAGAAAAAGAAGCTCGATTCCTTACAACGGAAGTAGATTCGAATTTTCATTACATTCGTTCTTTTATATTCTCCTATATTCTTTTTTGCTAATTTAGATTAATTTTTTTGTTGCTGTAAGATAGTTTAATTTTACGTTTATGATTTGTTATTTTCGTTGCGACATTTTGGTCGTCTGCCGTTGTATTTTTTTGGGCACGGTGTCCTTAAAGGGGTTGCCAGGACACACCCAGAAAAAATTTATTTGACGGCCACCGTTTATTAAGATTAAGTAAAATATTTATTTGATTTAAATAAATATTTATTTAAATCAAATAAATATTTTACTTAATTTTAATAAACGGTTGCCGTCAAATAAATTTTTTTTCAGGGCGCACGAGTAAAATAAGACTATTCTATTCTATTCTATTCTATTCTATTCTATTCTATTCTATTCTATTCTATTCTATTCTATTCTATTCTACTAAAACAAGATTTTCTATTCTAGGAAAAGAAAGAAGAAAATCGGTCGTTACATTTATTGCTTATAATGGAAGTAGTAAAGGAAAGAAGAGAATCGAGGGGTATAATGGACCAGCTCTTGAGCGCATGAAAATTTAATTTGAATCCTTATAGCGAAAAGCTACCTCGTTAAGCGAAGGTTGCGGCCGTGCATCCATAATTCAACATGTGGAGGCCTCGAAGGGTTGAATATAAAAAGGAAAGGAGCTTTGAGAGGAAAGGTATAATTTGGAAGGTCGTAGGTTCGAATAGGTCGAAGGTATTGAGGTTGAGGTGGAGCGACGCGGATTGAACGGAATCGTCGATAGGGCACATTTTTTTAACGTTAAGGGTTGAAGGTATAATTGAAGAGGTAGCGAGAGGGAAATCCCTCGTGCAGCGGTTTCGTCGTTTCTGTATAAAAATTGGGGTAAAAAATTTGAAAGAAAAATTTAGCACTTGTTTGATTAGTTCGAGTAATTAATTCCTTATAATGGAAGTAGGAAAGGAAAGAAGAAAACCGAGCGGTATAATGGACCAGCGCTCTTTGCCAATGAAAATTGAATTTGAATCCTTGAAGCGAAGAGCTGCCTCGTTAATTTAACGCGTCGAGGCCTCGAAGGGTCGAATATAAAAAGAAAAGGAGCTTTGAGAGGTAACGTATAATTTGAAAGGTCGGAGGGGTTCGAAGAGGTCGAAGAGGTGTTGAGCTTGAGATGGAGCGATGAGGATTGAAGAGAATTATCGTTGAATACATCAATAAATAAATGTTAAGAGGTGAAGGTATAATTGAAGACGTCGGAGCGATAAGGGAACATCTCGTACTGTGCTTTAGCTCTTGGAACTACTTCGGTCTATTCATTATAGTCCGTTTGTGAATAAAAATTGGTGTTAAAAATATTAAAAAAAAAAATTGAGGCCCAACCTCCTTGAAGTTAAACCGGAAGGAGCGACAGAGAAATATCTTGTACAGCAGTTTATCCCTTCGAAGAACTGCGGTCCATCCACTATAGTGCGCTTGCGGATAAAAATTAGTGTAAACAAATTTGAATAAAAAAATTCCGCACTCGTTCTATCAGTGTCGAGCGACCCAACCTCCTTGAAGCTAAACCGGAAGGAGCGATAGAGGAATATTTCTTACAGCATTTTATCCCTTCGAAGAACTGCCGTAAAAAAATGGTGTAGGGGAAAAATGGTGAATATGGCCTACCTCGATTAACACGTAAATCAATGATACGTGGACTGGGCCATATTCTCCACTTTTACCCTAAACAAATTTGAATAAAAAATTCCGCACTCGTTCTATCAGTGCCGAGCGACCCAACCTCCTTGAAGCTGAACCGGAAGGAGCGACAGTGAAAATCTCGTACAGCGGTTTATCCCTTCCAAGAACTGCGGTCCATCCACTACAGTGCCTTTGCGGATAAAAATTGGTGTAAACGAATTTGAATAAAAAAAATTCCGCACTCGTTCTATTAGTGCCGAGCGCTCCAACCTACTTGAAGCTAAACCGGAAGCTTCCGGTTGCCGCGCGAGCTCTCCCTACCTCTTCGGCCCGCCCCTCGGCGAGTTTGGGCGTTAAAACGAACGAGCGGAATGCAGATACGAGACGGCGATAAGCGAAACGGCAAAGAGTATAATTATGCATGTAGCGGTTGATAGTCCCGACTCGAGTTTTAACAACTCCGGTGGCGCCTGAGGTACTTATGTCGTTTCTGGGTATACGGCCCTGACTGCCAGCTACACGGTACTCTGGCCGGCCGATGCCGCTGATTCTGGCTGGTCCGACTGAAATAGCCGGCCACGTCTCACGATGCTGCTCGTCGCATGCACTCCTCGCCGACGAGCGCGGCCACTATAGCGAAAGGGTGTCGGATACTTGTGTTGGTGAGAATTAGTCGTTTACGAGAGAGAGGAGTGTATTTCCGTCCGCAGCCTCCACCGGCTGAGAGATCCGTCGCTACCGACCACCCCACGAGGAGGCTCCTCTCGGTGTACCGGCGGATCGGCTCTTTAACTCGATTAAAAAAAGGCACCCAAGGGCCGAATTACCATTTCTGGGTGATAAAAGTATAATTCGGAAGGTTGGAGGTTCGATAAAAAAAGGCACCGAAGGGATGAATCAAAATTTTTGGGTGATAAAAGTATAATTCGGAAGGTTGGAGGTTCGATAAAAAAAAGGCATCGAAGGGATGAACCAACATTTTTGGGTGATAGAAGTGTAATTCGGAAGGTTGGAGGTTCGATAAAAAAAGGCACCGAAGGGATGAATCAAAATTTTTGGGTGATAAAAGGATAATTCGGAAGGTTGGAGGTTCGATTAAAAAAAGGCATCGAAGGGATGAATCAATATTTTTGGGTGATAGAAGTGTAATTCGGAAGGTTGGAGGTTCGATTACAAAAAAGCATCGAAGGGATGAACCAACATTTTTGGGTGACAGAAGTATAATTCGGAAGGCTGGAGATTCGATTTAAAAAAGCATCGAAGGGATGAACCAACATTTTCGGGTGACAAAAGTATAATTCGGAAGGTTGCAAGTTCGATTCAAAAAAAGGTATCGAAGGGATGAATCAACATTTTTGGATGACAGCAATTTAATTCGTAAGATTGGAGGTCGCCGGCGGTCGGAAGGTCGAGGAAGATCGAAGATTCGAAGGTTGAAGGTTTGAGGCGGGTTGAGCGACGAGGATCGCACGTGCGAAGGCTTCGAATTGTCGAATAAAAAATGTAAGAATGTAAATCATAATTCAAGAGGTTGGATGAAGGTCGCAGGTTTGGAGATTAGAAATGCTCACCAAATATTCTTCTCCTCATGAATAATTCGGGAATATATTTCATAGGGAGGTTTGATCCTTCCGAAAAGTGTAGCGTAATTCAAATAATGTGAAGGTGCTCGTATCTCTTAGAGGGCTCGATGAAATATCATGATATTTTTAAGACGCCTTCAGAAGGTTCTTATCTCCACTCTAGAATTTTTTCCAATTTTTTTCACAAGTTCGAAGAAGATCGAAGGTTGAAGGTTGAAAGTTAGGGTCCGGTTCGATGTCAGTTGGGTGATGAAAATCCAACATGCGAAGGTATCGAATTGACAAATAAAAAAATTAAGGTTGAAAATCATAATATCAAGAGTTTGGAGGTTCATTGAAGGTTGCATCGAAGGTTCGAATTTGCAGATTTGCAGATCGTAAATCCGAAGACGGTGGAGCGACAGGAGTCCTTAAATGTTGTCCTGCTCGCAGAAAATTCGACAAGATTCGACAGATTTAACCTTTTCGAAAGCGAGCAGCGTAATTTCGATAAGGTCAAGGCGCTCGTATCTCTTAGAGGGCACCCAGAAAAATTTATTATTTAACGGTCACCGTTTATTTGGTTTAAGTAAAATATTTATTTAAATCAAATAAATATTTTACTTAAACCAAAAAAACCGTGGCCGTCAAATAAATTATTTTTCTGGGTGAGCTCGACGAAACACCACGAAACGTTCACGTCATCTCGACCCAAGAATGTTTCCCAATTTTTTTTTTTGATTTCTCAAATTCCACCAATTTGAACAAAACATAATAGGTACAGAAATATAAACCCAGGGTAATTCCGACCCGACCTCCTTAAGAGCGGCACTTCCGAGTGACGAAAATTCACGATTTCCTCGCTGTTTCGGTCCATTCCGAAATATCCATACCGCGGACTCCCTCGGGGCGCTCGGGTGTGAAAAGATCGTTGTGTAAATACGACTGCGGGCGTGTCGAGTTTGGCTTGGCTCTCGTCGGGTCTCCGTGTGTATGTAGGAACGGTACGCCGGAGTCCGAGGGTTACGCGAGGCTAAATTACGTAACGAGGGTGTACGACCCACTGGGAAGTTGGTTTGCGCTGAATTAAGGCATTACACCGCGCTCGCCTTGGGCTCGCCCTTCCGCGCTCTCTCGCCGACTATCGAGCACTGTCCCGAGAATAATGCAGATTTGTATGTAGGGGAGAGCGGGGCAAAATGGGGCAACGGGGCAAAACGGGGTTTTTGGGCAAAACTAAATTTTTCAATCATTTTTGGATCGGACATGGTGGCAAAACTGGGCAGAAAAGCCCGATGTATCCGATAGGGCGAATTCGGGCATTCAAAAATTATCGGAAAATGCACTGTAAAAAATGTCTGTTTGAAAATTCATAAATATATATGAAGTTTTATGCATATACAGTATATGAAATTGTATACATACAATTTATTATATAATAATATTGTATACATACAAGCATTATACAATATTATTTGTATAATGCTTGTAATAATAACATAATTTTCATATACGGATGTCTTAATTTTCAATGCCATCACCGGTAATTTTAAAATACAGGTATCGCATTTAAGATTAAATTATAAAAATTCAAATACACTGTATAAGAATTATAATTTCGTATATCGAGGTTGTGTATTTCATATAACTTTGTATATTAAACGTCTTGTAAATTTCATACAATTTTTTACAGTATGACGTTTTGCCCAAAAACTCCTTTTTGCCCCGTCGCCCCATTTTGCCCCGCTCTACCCTACAGTCTTTCTCCGGTACTTCGTCGCATTCGCTGGTGCAGTCTTATGGCCCGAATTGTTCATTTGCCTTCGGTGAATGTCCTCATTTTCCGTACCTACGGAGACGACGGGGCAATTTAATATAGAACGAGCGGGCCATATAACGAAGCAAGAGAGTCGGATGAGGGGAGGGGGGAGGGGGTTGGGTTGGGGTTGAGGGTGAGGAGATCCTTTATTGAATTTAATTTCGTCCGAAGAGCGGAGATTTATGAAATTGCTAGGACATATTAAATTTTTAGAATGGCACTCGAGAATCGGATGATCGATGTGTTATTGCATTCGATTAATCGCTATCGGCGAAACGTTCACAGGTCACGAAGTGATCCATTTTTTTTTGTCGCATTAAAATGATTAAAATGATTTTTTTTGGATTTATGCACGAGTGATTGAATGAGGTCGTGGAAGGGGGTTTTAATTTGGAAGAGTTTGATTTTGATTTTTAGGGAAATACGAACGCGTCTGATCACACAGGGAGTCGAACTACTTGCAGCTGGAAACCCAGTGCTGGGTTGCTTTTTCAATACAATTCAAA
The DNA here is from genome assembly GCA_030522725.1 of Ichneumoninae sp. B BG-2022a. Lineage (NCBI taxonomy): Eukaryota > Metazoa > Arthropoda > Insecta > Hymenoptera > Ichneumonidae > Ichneumoninae sp. B BG-2022a. Next base: position 5,217 of record JAPYZD010005065.1, on the reverse strand, counting down.
TTTTTTTAATTGTGGAAGTTCAATTTCAAAATTGAGGTTAATTTATTTAATTAAGTTCAATTTTGTAATAACGAAATTCCAATAAATTTCAGATATACAAATTATAAACATCGACCTTTTCGTTCGCTTTGGTGCGCAGAAAAGTGTTCATCATTCTTTGTATTTAAAGACATTTATTTCCCAACTTTCCGCGTAATGTGTTCGTACTTTTGTTTCGTTTCAAAAAATGTATCTCCCAACTTTCCGCGTGCAAAATTATGATATCCATACAAATTGAAATAGCGCGAGAAAGGCCCAAAAAATTTCAGATACACAAATTATAAACACCGAACTTTCGCTCGTTTTGTGTGCGCAGTAATCTGTTCGTAATTTTTTTTCGTTTCAAAAAATGTATCTCTCAACTTTCCACGTGCAAAATTATGATATTCATACAAATAAAAATAGCGCGAGTAAAGCCCAAAAAATTTCAGGATATACAAATCATAAACACCGAACTTTCGTTCGCTTTGTGTGCGCAGTAAAGTGTTAGTAATTTTCTTCGTTTCGAGAAATTTATTTCATAACTTTCCGCGTGCAAAATTATGATATTCATGCAAATTGAAATAGCGCGAGTAAGGCCCAAAAAAATTTCAGGTATACAAATTATAAACACCGAACTTTGGTTCGCTTTATGTGCGCAGTAAAGTGTTAGTAATTCTTTTTCGTTTCGAGAAATTTATTTCATAACTTTCCGCGCGTGAAATTATGATTTTCACATTGGAACGACCCTCGGCGAATTAACCTGCGAAAAATCTGCTGTTTCCGTGCCGAGACGCTCAATTAAGAACGCCGCGGGCGTAATCGTATATACCGTGAGAGGAGAATGGCGCGGAAAACAAAAGCCGTGAATTAAAGGGTTATCTCCCGAGTCCCGTGACTCACTTTTATTACACATACACACACCCACAGTCTGTCCATTTTTACCAGCGAAGGGCGCAGGGCGGGGGACGAGTCGAATGGAACGCAATTGTCTCTGGATTGACCGTGGAAATTCTCCGGGCTGTACGCCCGAGGATTTATCGTCGTTTCAATTTTACGACATATACGTCTGGGCTGAGTTAAAGCGAGAGTGAAACGAACGAGGGGGAGACGAATCGGGTCACCGAGACATATGTCTGCCCGTGGAGCTTTCATCCCTCGAATTTTAACGAAGAAATTTTTTTCATAAATGTTTGTCGAGATTTTTTTTGTTTTTTTTTTTTTTACTAAAAAAGGGTTAAAACGGTATTTTGGAAACTGGACGACGGGAAGTCAAACCTTTCATCCCTTGAAATTTTACGGAGAAAAAGTTTTTGATAAATATTTGTACGATAATACAAAAGGTTTAAAAAAACGGTGTTTTGGGAAACGAACGAGGAAAAGACGAATCGGGTCACGAGGACATAGGTCTGCCCGCGGAGCTTTCATCCCTTGAATTTGAAGGAAGACATTTTTTTAATAAATGTTTATCGAGATTTTTTTTCTGTCTTTTTTTTGTACCGAAAAAGGGTTACAAACGGTATTTTGAAAACCGGACGACTGGTTTTCAAAAACATAGGCCTGCCCGGCATAATTCTACAAAACTGTTAAAAAAACGGTATTTTGGGACACGAACAAGGGAAAGAGAAATTAGGTCACTGGGACATTTTACCGGGGAAACATTTTTTGATAAATATTTGATGAGATTTTTTTTTACTGTCATTATAATTTTTAATACTAAAAAAGGGTTTGAAGACATGGTATTTTGGGGTCGTAAAAAATTAATCGAGGAACGTGCGCTTTTCGCGGATGCGGAGGCGGTCGCTGGACCGTTCGAGAACTCAATTAGACGGCGACGCGCGGCACGGGCCGTAAACTCGAGAGATTGATAGCGGGTCATCGATGCGAGTCGCTTAAATGCCCCTTGGACGCCCAGCCTTCACGGACCGTCCCTCTCTCTCTCTCTCTTGTTCGGCGGTTCTCATCCCACCAACATTGATATTTATAAATAAATGGTCGGGCCACGTGTGCATACACGGATTAAATGAAATGGCGCCTCCGCGAGGGTGGCCGATCCAATAAATCCAGGCATTCGCCTCTGCGATCCACGACACCGTGCGGTCGTTGGTTCGCGCGGAATTGAACGCACTGTAATTTACGGGGAAAGATTTTTCGCCGATATTCCCTCGCCGCTCAATTACGATCGATAAATTGCAAATGAACACAAAAATACACAACCCATTTTTGTAATCGTATTAGCTAAAAAAAATTCGTTATAGAAGTTATAGAAATTATTCATTTTTTATTACCATAGGAATGAAGATTTTTAGCTTCTTTGTTAAGAGTGAACTTTAAATTTTCTAAAATTATTGTTCTAATTTTTATTTTTACGTACCTAAAAACGAAACGAATAAATTATACAAATTTCAGTTTTTTTTCATAACCAAAATAACAAAAAAGAATTGATTCTCGTCCGGATTTCGTTGCCGAAAAATGCGATTCAATCGGTTTCAAGGGGTAAATTATGGAGACGTGTTATCAACGCTTAACGTTGTTATGCCCGTGTGAAAAACTTTCTGACTTGGCCGATGACCGTCGCTGCTTACAATTGTACAAAAGATATTATTACAATTGCAAACAAAAATGGAATTTAAAAACAATTTTTGCCAGTTATTATTTGTCACTTTTATAGAAGTTCCTAATTCTTTTATCATAATAGAATTGAACATTAATAAGTTCCTTGTTAAAATGTAATTTCAATTTACAAGAAACCCAGCAATCAATCACTTACTATAAAAATAAAAAATTATCGACTTACGAGTAAATAATAATATACAGTTCGAAAATGTTTATTTTTACCTATCTAAAAAAACAAAATCAAAACGTACAAACAACAAATATCTTTTTATTTTAACCAGAGTAAAAACGCTCGTCGGGAAATTGTTGCCGAAATAAGCGATCCGATCGGTCTTGAGAATAAGCCGCGAGGCGACGAGGGCTTAAGAGGTAAATTATGGAGACACGTTATCACCGGTTGACGTTGTTATGCACGTGCGGAAAACTCTATGACGAGGCCGTCGAACGTCGCTGCTCGATTACAATTGTTCAATGATAAAATTACAATTGAACATAAAAATGGAATTTAAAAACGATTTTTGTTAGTTATTATTTTTCATTTTTATAGAAGTTCCTTATTTTTTATCAAAATAAAAATTAACATTTTTAAGTTCCTTTTTAAAAGTTATATTTCAATATTCATGATACCCAGCGATCAATCACTTACTATAAAAATGAAATTTATCGACTTGCGAGTAAATAATACATACTTCCAAAATGTTTATTTTTACCAAATACAACAAACAACAAATATATTTTTATTTTAACCAGAGTAAAAACGCTCGTCGTGATATTGTTTTTTGTATTTGTATTTATATTGTTGCCAAAATAAGCGATCCGATCGGTCTTGAGCATAAGCCGCGAGGGCTTAAGGGGTAAATTATGGAGACACGTTATCGCCGGTTGACGTTGTTATGCACGTGCGGAAAACTCTGTGACGAGGCCGCCCGACGACGTTGGACGGTCAATGAATTATCCCCATGGACGAATATCCAAGGAAGTAGGTGTGTTGCTCGAGGACGGCAACAGTGTATATATACGCATTTGCTATCGCTTCACGGCTCGTCGGGCGAAATTACCAGCGTGCTTGCACGTCGGAGCCCGGAGGGATCTTCGAGCGAGAGCTTTACCTCTCGGGTATACCGTGGGAGCCCTCGCAAGCCCGCACACACTAACGCACGGTATATTTGCACGCACACAGCCCGTTAGGTATATCCGTCCCGATGAATTAACAATGAATTACCCTCTCTAACTTACGTCCGAGCGAGCCACCTCATCCCCGTACACTAGAACGACGCAACAGCACGCCACACATGCGATCCCCCATGCCGTGGCGTTAATAAATTATAAATAAATTATCCTCCGGCTCGACAAACGTTCGGGACATCCGACGCGCGAGCGATGCGCCCCGCGGATCGCGCGCGCGCGTGCGCCCTAGCCAATGTATTATACGTAATTTAAAAACGCATTCCGACGCCGCGTGTTTAATGAGTCCGCGGCGTTAAACGAGTCCGAATGCATTTATAAGCGTTAGTCACGTCTGCAACACGCATGCATTTTTTTTTGTTTTTTTTTTATTCAATTTTTTTAAATGTTTGGCCATGTTTCTCAGTTACTTTGGGATTTTCGAGCTTTCGAAGCTGCAGTTAAATGTTCGTTAAATTAGTTCGAATGAATTTATCAGCATTAGTCACGTCTGCCACACCGACGAAATTTTTTAATGATTTTTTATGTTTTAAAAAAAAATTTTCGCCATGTTTTTCAGGTACGTTGGCATTTTATTTTTGACCTTTTGGAGCTGCGGTCATCCAGAGGGACGTTTCTCGGAGACCGGCCGACAAATCGGTACGGAATTTATATAACTTTCTGGGAAGATCCGCAACGTCTATTCGTGAGTTTTTGCAATTTTTTTTTTTTTTTACAACGAACGAACTTTCGTATTCCGCTCTGGAAGGGTCAAAACCGATGCCGTTAATTTTTTTCAAACTCGAACGTTTCCAATTCTACTTTTGAACACAATTTCGCGAAGTTAAAACATAAGCGATTCTCTTATACACGTTTCACCATCTCTCCGATTAATGAGGTTGGAGCGAGTGGTGTTAATTTTGCCTAAATTCGCGAAATGCGGGCAAGAATTGCAAACACTTCCCAATGTTATAAAAATCTGAAAAAATTCATACTTATTATAGGCACTGACAAGATTCATTTTGCATAATAATAATTTCGAAATGTTATTAACAAATTGATGAAAAAAAAAATTGTTCATCAAAATATGTGGTAACTCAACTTTTTTTTTTATAAAAATGATTCGTTCATTTTTCGGAATACGTATGAATTTTTTTCAGATTTTTATCTTTATTTTGGTTTTTCTTGTTTCTTACATGGAAAAATGTGCAAAAGTCAAAATAAAGATAAAAATCTGAAAAAATTCATACGTATTCGGAAAAGTGAACGAATCATTTACATAAAAAAAAAAGTTGAGTTACCACATATTTTGATGAACAATTTTTTTTTCAACAATTTGTTAAAAACATTTTAAAATTATTATTATGTAAAATTAGTCTTTTCAATGCCTATAATAAGTATGAATTTGTTCAGATTTTT
>JAPYZD010005064.1:0-19498 GCA_030522725.1 Ichneumoninae sp. B BG-2022a | reverse complement strand
ATTGAATTATACGGTTCTACAGTTCTAACCCAATCACCGCAGTGTAATGTGATATTTGCAAAGTGATATATGTCAGCAATATCGTTTCATAAATATTATGTCGCAGATACAATTTTTTATTGAAATAATGAGAAAAGAAGCAAAAAAACCTGGTGTGAAAAGATGTTGAGTAGTTTGAGAAATCGTTAAATTTGCGAAGCGCCTCGGTGCATGTGAGATTTTTCGTCGACGGATTTTATATTCTTTACCGACGAAATTACACAGAGTTTTACCGGTATCTCGTGCCGAACTGTGCCAAGCCGAAGAGTACGCTCTCGGAATTGAGGGTTTTATCCCACCGCGAAAAGCAGCGGAAGCAGCAGTAAAACGAAACCTTAATACAGGATCCTAATCCCGCGCAATTAACCCGACGAAATCGTACATGCGATAAGAACGAAACGAGGTCTCCCCTCCGCCCCCGTTCTCCCCCGTGGCGTTTTCTCTCGTCTCTGTATCTCTCCTCGGCCACGTCCATCGCGGTCTAATCGCTAGCCGGCTCACGGCAGAGCGTACCAGTACAATAGGGTGAAGAGCAGAACCGGTGTCAGTGACTACTGCTCGTTTCACTCTAGCCACGGTAATGTCTGGGGTGGTTCGAGTGACTGGTGGAACAGACAGACGGAGGAGAGTGCGACCAAGAGCGAGGGGGTCGAAGCCGCCTACGCGTATCGGATTTTAACGCGAACTTTTGAAATCCGAAGACGTGTCGACCGGGCCACTCGAGCAGCCGAGTATCGTCTCAGGCGCAGGACCGAAAACAGTAAAATGCGAGTTTCTTTTTTTTAAAAAAAAAAAAAAAAAAACTTGGATCGTCCGGACGAAAGAGGAAAAATTGTAATCCGGCGCTCGGGTAAAAAGCAGCGTCGACCAAACGCAAAACGGAACAAGCCGCGGTGAACGAAGATGCGAAACTGGTGGATGACGAAGAAACACGTGTGTAGGCAAAAGGGTAAAGGGATGCGCGGAGCTCTTTTCCGAGCGGCAGGTAAAACCGTCTCCTCCCCCCGCTTGCGGGCACGATGAGGACGGCGGAGGATGATAAAGAAGATAAAGGCAAGGGAGGATGAGAAGGAACGGTACGGCAGGGCAAGGGTGGCCGTGCTGTACCCTCGCCTCTGGAATCATTAGGCCGCGCCGGCACTCTCTATCCCTCGTAACATAAAGCGGATTTCGTCGGCTAAGCAGATGGAAATGTTGCCGATGTGAATGCAGTAATGCACCCTCGGTCCGAGCTCGCGAGCTCACGAGCTCGCCGCACGTCGAGCGCGAAAGTACAAGTCCCGTGGAGTTTCGAGCCTCCTCCACGCTCCGGAATCGCCCTCCCGAATACAATTATCCGTGTAGCTACATATCGCTCGGACGTTCGTGAATTTAAGCGTTAGCTATTTATGCACCCCCGGACACGGCCGCGCATGGCCGCGCACGCGGAGAATGCACACGTACTCGGTTCACGATCCGGAAGAAACAGGGAAATATCGCCGTGTGCGCGGGCGAGCCTCACTCGGACGATCTAACAAAGTTATACTTATTCGGATTAAGGTCGTTACGTGATTATCCCGGTAGGAATAGCAGTCGTTGCTCGATGTTCGCTGGACCGGTCGTATGCGTAGCGGCTGAACGCGGGTAAAGAACTTTAAAAAATCGAGAAACATATTCGCCCGTACTCTTCGGTAGGGTAGAACGGGGCAAAATGGGACTATGGGATAAAAGGAGATAGTTGGGGCAAAACGCAATTTTCCAATAACTTTTGTATGGTGGCGAAGGTGGTAAGTGGTGCAAAACGGGATAGTGGGGCAAAACGGGGTTGAAAATCCGGATGTTTCGTTGGGACAAAATGGGGCATCCAAAGATTATTGGGCAATTGAGTTTTTCTCCACTGTCCCATTTTGCCCCGCGCTTCCTTACACATTTTTCCGTTGTACACTCTCGTACCTGTGAGCTTAGTAAGATGAGTAAAAATCGAGAGAAAAAATATCCACGATGATATTTAGATAATTAAACATGTGCAATGCTTATTTTGCCTCCAATATGACAGTTTCAAACAAACAAACTAGCTTTCAAGATCCCGCCACAAACGGGCTCAACTTGGAGTATAGAGGCATAGCGCCGGAGTGTCTCGACTATATTGTCAATTGAGGTAGACACAGACGGTTCAGACAAAGTGGAGAGTTCAAGGAAACCACCGAAGCGCAGTGTGTCAACATAATCGTTCTCAGAGTGTACAGGTCCCTCGCTCTCTCTCTCCTCGAAGAGCCACAGACTTCGAACCCATAGACTCGTTTGTGTGTTGAGCGCGGTACACAAAATACATAATCAAAACTCGTACTTTAGAGACGGGACCCTGATAAATATAACAAAGATAAAAAAGGATTTTATTCCAAATCGACGGACCGTCCTAAAACTGAATATTAAAATTATGTACACTATAAAAACAAAATTGTTGTTTAAATGCGCCTCAGGCGTGTAAATCGTGTAATAAATTTTTATATGCTTTATGGTGTGTTGATTCTCAATTCAGATCGAAGTGTGAAAATTTTACACGCTTTAAACGCATTCACGCTTGTAGTTGCGTTTACACACTTCTAGGTGTATTCAACCCCCCCCCCCCGTTCCTCCCGCAACATATGTTAAAATGTGTATACATTGCAAACAAATATTAAAAGAATGTAGGGTAGAGCGGGTCAAAACGGCGTTTTGGGCAAAACGTCATTTTCCAATCATTTTTGGATGCTCGTATTCGCCCTATCGGGAACATTAGGCTTTTCTGCCCAGTTTTGCCACATTGTCCGATCCAAAAATGATTGGAAAATTTAGTTTTGCCCAAAAACCCCGTTTTCCTCCGTTGCCCCATGTTGCCCCGCTCACCCCTACATTAAATGAAATAGTCTTCATTCTTCAACTGCGTAATCGCTCATTGCAGCTTCTTACTAATTAATTACAATGATTTACCTTCCCTCTCAACCTCGTCAGATCTCTCCACATCAGGGATATTTGCAGCTTCTTCGTTCATTTCGACGACAGGATGGTTTCGATAGACATGCTGTTTGCGCGTTTTTTCAACACGCAAGCCGACCTACACGTATTTTATTAATGCATTTGATTGGCACAACACATGTAATATGCGTGTTATGAGTTGTTCCAAAACACTCCACACATTTAGTCAACGTCATTGAACGTGCCTTTTCCGCGCAACGATATACCAAAGTTGAATAATTTATCCAATTGTATTTTGACCGTGTACAGATTACACACGGTCTACAAAACTACCCAGCTTCGTACAGATTCGTACCTACGAGATTATTGAGCGCAATAGTGTGCAAGCGAGTACTTGCAAGTTGGCCCACTGGGAGAAACTCGGCTCGCAAACCAACACAGGACCGCAATCACCCGTTTGATAAGAGAGGGTATCTAGAAGCAGTGGTGCACCACAAGGATGTACCGACTGACTCAGCTCGCTCACTCCGCGGTGAACGGCGGAGAATGAGAAAGTCAACTTCGCCAAACACCTTAAGGCTTGGGTATTCGAAGACAGAGACGTAGTTGCCAGTCCTCACAACGACTGGAGCCCATTTCTGCAGGTCGCGATTCACCAAATGGTCAACCCAACACGACAATGTTATAACAGTAAAAAATTTTTTTTTTTTGTTTTTTTTACTAAAAACTTTAACAACTTCATCTTTACCTTATGCAGTAAAAGTCGATGAAGTTCGATACGGTTGCGATTGACCAAAGTCAATCGCAATTTCGTCGAGGGTAGTTGTGCGTTCATTCTCATCGGATTATTTGTAACGCCTCGAGAAATCGTCGGTCACGTGTGTCTCTGTATGTGTGTGTGTGTGAGTCCGCGTGTGTCTGTGTGTATGAGCAGTATCGGACGAGATTCGAGGTCCGGAGGAAGGTCCTTTATCCGATACTGCGGCCTTTCTCTATTCTTGCTGTGAGCGCAACACAGGATGTCCAATAGCGCCCTTTTTTTCACTAAGACCCGGCGGAGAGCTGGACTTCAACTACGTCCCGGGAAATCCCATTTAGCTCGATTGACAATCACTTCGATCGCATTGAAACGCGGCAAACAAGGCTAGAGGCGCCCTGGGTTGTGAATGACGTCGACGGTCGGCCGGCACGGAACGGGGGTCAATTTTGAAAGGTGCCGATCGTCGAACGGGGAAAACACATGGGAAACGTCAGAGGAACCTCCGAGGATTTTCATCGTCGATCGACTTACCCACGAAATCGAACGCACGCTTCCTCTTGGTATCTTTCTTTTCGCCGGGGAACGCCCGCCGAAACGTCAGAGATGGGAATTGTTTGGAATATCGAAATTTTCATTATGCAATGTAAACGACGAAAATATTTTTAACGCGGGGGAATCGGACGAGCTTTAAGTGGACTGTGAAGCGAATTCGGGAGGGTGAGAACCTCGCCACAAATCGGTCGAACGCTATTTGTACACGGAAAATATTTTGGTCCAATTTTAGCGCAGAGATCAAATAATAATTTGTGTGGCACGTCAAAATCTCCCCTGTTATTGGATAATTGATATTAAGAGACAGATAAACGCTATGAGAATATGGTGGGGGAGCATGATAAATGTAATCCATAAGCGGCGGGAAGAACAGTGGCGTTCGTCTTGATCGGACGAATAAAAAAAGCATCTGCAATCACGATCCCATCATTTAAGATGCCACTCAAAGTTAGGCAAAAGGTAAATAAAAATCCTCCTCGATATTCTTCCACGGAACCAAAGTTATTTTTGAAACTGTGAGTTTCCTTGCGAACAAAAAAAATGCAGCTGTTTGCGATTTCACACCTTCCCTGGCTACTTTAATTAAAAAATCTATCGATCATTGATTCGTTAATAAATACTATTTAAATATAGCTCGTGAGATTGCAAAGTTCTTTCAGACATTCTGGAATATATAATCAGTGCTGAAACAATAGTTAATTGACACGCAGATACGGGTTTTAAATAAATGGGAGGCTCCATAAATTACGTCGTTTCACGAGAAAACGTGCGCTGACGAATCAAGTGCCGGAGAATAGAAGGACGTCAGGCATATCGAGATGAAATCGATTCATTGATGAATGGAGAGCTAAAGCCGTGACGACAAGGACGCGCAAACGACGCCAAGAAAGTCGTCTGTGATTGCGAGACGTTTCTTGTAAATTTCCTGAGTACCGCGGGAATCTTGTCAAAAGAGTGAGAGACATCGTTGTTCTTCTCAACATTCGGCGCACGTTCGCCGAGCTGGAGAGAGACAAATCTTGATGAACAATGCACAAGCGTCATGGAGAATAAAACTGGTTTATTTTAAAATTACGGAAAACCATCCGATATACGTGAATATTATTATCCTCATTAATCTTTCACTCTACGTAGAAATTCGGAAGTTTTCATTCCATTTAGAAAATTAAAACGAGAGTGAATTACCATTAACTAATTTTCTCCTGCGATAGTGCCAAAGCCAAGCCGATCGAGAACGAGCGAACCAGGCTTGATCTTTGCGAAAGGTATTAAATTTTGGTGGTTCATTTTCATGTTCGGCGAAAAGCCGCGACACGATCCCAAGCCTTTGGTCAACGGAGCCTCAGGACAGAGTCAGACCGGGCGATATTCTGTCTCGCGTAGGGGATGGCGGTATTTATGAGACCCCGGCGCAGGGCCAATAGGTTCAGGGGATATAGGGTAGGACGTAATTCAGCATCAGGCCAGGGCAGCCGTGGTCCGGTACGAGGCACCGGGACAGTGCGGAGTAGCAACAGCAGCAGCGGCAGCAGCGACGGGACGAGCTCTCTAACCCTCCCGTATTTCCGTAATCCTGGCCAACACGTTCACCGAACCCTCCATACATCCTCCCAACTATGTACGTCCCACACACGTCCTACTTGCCAGTTACTTTGAGGTTGATCCTGTCCCGCTGTCCATCCAACCGAAATGCCGTCTTAATCGTGCTAATTCCGGTTACGAAATCCACGAGGCGATGTATAGCTTCTGTACTGTACAATATATATATATATATATATATATATATATATTATATTCTTGACTGTTTATCAGTGGAGAACACACACTCGTCTCAGTCTCCGCGTATCGGGTGAAACAAAAAGGGGCAAAGAAGGATGAAAAATAAGAAAAAGGATTGGGGAGTTGCGAGACTCGTTAGTGGAAGCTCGGTGTTCCGAGGAGTACGGGAAAGAGAAAGACTTTTCCGCGTAGCCTCGTAATTCTCAATTAGATTTTCTTACTTCTTCCACGGTAACGGCGGGAACGACGGTGGCGGCCCGTGGAGAACGCGCAATGTTTCCTCAACCAATTTACGCAGACTAATTTATGTACTTTCGGGAAAAGATTGCACTTTATTCCGGAAGATATTGGCTCTCCGCGGACTCGCTCAGGAGGGTATTATTTTTATGAAAGAGACGGGCTCGCGGCACGTTTTCCGCGGTCGATTGAGTAGTAATTCGAAGCAATATGCAAAATTTCCCCTTTTCAGGCTATCTAGAACTCATACACTGTCTCGAACACACACTGAGACAAAAATACACAGTAAAAGCAACAAGACTGATTTTTTACCATAAAAAATAATTCCCAGGCGGAACGTTTACATTTTATAGTTACGACAATGACAAAACATCATGATTGCAACCATAATTATAGTTTAATCAATTGAATATATACTATCGGAAAGTATCTATATAGACGTTCCCCCTGGAAACTATTCGCTATAGTAGGAAATACCATCCTTTTTTTCAGTGCAATGCACAAGCTTTCCAATGCAAAGATCTTGTGGAACATTGGTTTGAAGTTTACGCGGTAAAATTTAATAAATATAAAAGTTTTCTTTTCGGAAAAAAAAATCCGTTGTAATTGTGGAATCGAGGGCGAACGACGGGTTCGCGTTATTAATTTAAATTAGTTGGGAAACGGTCGAGAAGCCGACAAATAAAAATCTCCGAGGCAACGAATTAATTTCCGCCGGCCAATCTTATTCGCAATATTCCGTATTACCCGGCGTTCGAGATCAATCTCACCGAAGTGGCCACTCGCAATTTTCTTACTTATCGTTGCTATTAAAAAATACAGCGCTCCTTCGCCTCTGTATACTTTATATTGGTTGGATGGCGAGATGCGCAAGACCGACGAAGCGATTTTTTTTTTTAAAGGATGCATGCACACACACACATACATACCCATATACATATCTGTTATTGGCTCGCAGCCTTCGCCCGCACGGAGGGTTTGAGTCAGATAAGCGCGCACCGTCAAGAGAGTAAGTCGAGCCAGGGGCGGGAAGGAGGCCCACCTTTATTGAACTTCTTTTATCCGTCTACGATGAAGGGACTTTGAACAAGTTTGACCCATTTCCGAGGCCATAAAACTTTTAACATCCACGACTATTATCGTGGGGAAGAAAAATATTCAAGAAACAGGAACGAGAATGAGAATTCGAATTATACGTGTCAAACGTTGGGACGTTTTTTTCCCTCTATCTTCTAAAATCAAGTTCACTAAAGTTAACTTAAAATGGTACAATCTTTTGCGCTCGTGCGAATTTTCTTTCAGCTTCCCATTTTTTTTTTCTTTTCAAGCCTCCGGCTTTCGCGAGTTATCTTAATCCCAATGAAATATTTTCCCCGACCCGCGCTGGCGTACACACGAACGATATGAGCACGGTCCACCCTGGCATCAGATATATTAAATCAACGAGCGCCGTTCGAGATAAGCGAAAGTGTACGCCCTCGCATACGGGAAAAGGGTATGTGCTCTTTGCACCCGAAATCGTGTGTACGCTTGCTCTCGAGGAATATCACGATCCTGGAAACGCCGAGTCCGACTTGCCAGATCTCGTGATACTGCTCGCACATTTCAATAATCATGTCTACGAACGTAAGTACGCTTTTTCTTAACACATGACCCAAGTCTTTGAGTGCTCATTTGGAAAAAAATGTATTAAAAAAAAATTGTATTAAACAAAATAAAAAAATAAAATGAATAATTCGATGCGTGAAATTTACAAATTAATTGATCAATCAAATCGGGCCAAAAAAATAAACATCGGGATCAAACAGGAACTTGTGTTGCCCAAGCAAATTAATACCGCCCGCATAATTAAAGTTTTTCACATACGCGCACACACTCACGCACTTCTCATTAAGATTCATAAAAGAGTCGCGTACTGTGGAGAATGAAAACGGAACTAAAACGTCCGCACGGCAATTTACATTGCAGCGAGTAGCAAAGAGTTGTAAGCTCGCGCGCTTACATCTCCTCCTCTTCCTCCCCGCCCATCCTATGGGCCAACTAATTCCGTCAGCTCGTGTGTTCGGTCGCGTTGTACTAATCCTTAAAACCGAAATAACTCAAAGTTAATCAAATGCAATGCAAACGAATATCCTAGCTAAAACAGAATGCTTGAGGACGCACCGCCTATACATTGCGAGCAAAAAGTTGATATTCGGTTTGGAAATTCGTATACTTTCCGATGGCGCACAAAAATCTATGAAAATACTAGCCAGGAAATCTAGAACATATAGAAAAACGCAGATACTAAAAAAAAGCTCATCAGGCTAAAAACAATGCTCTCAATATCTTAGAATAGAAGTGTCGTTTATTCGTGTCCCGAGGCAAGTCACCTAAGAACACAGTGTCCCAAAGTACAGCTAAAATTATACACGATGCAAAAAAGTAACAAATAAAAATATAACAACAAAATTAAACAAAAGTACTAAAGTAACAAAAATGAGAATAGAAACGAGATCAATATGGCAGATTTCTGTTTTTTGTTCAGACATATGTCGTTTCAGAAAGTACCGAAATTCCGACGCGAATAGAACTTTTGGTCGAGAATCAATAACCCTAAAAAAAGTAACAAATAACAATAAAATTGAAAATACAACAACCAAGATTTAAAAAAGTGCTAAACTAACAAAAATGAGATCAACATGGCTCCAATGTGGCCGATTTCTGTTTTTTCCGGGCATTTGTCGTTTCAAAAAGTATCGAAATTCCGACGCGAATAGAACTTTTGGTCGGGAATCAATAACCCTAAAAAAAGTAACAAATAACAATAAAATTGAAAATACAACAGCCAAGATTTTAAAAAGTGCTAAACTAACAAAAATGAGATCAACATGGCTTCAACGTGGCCGATTTCTGTTTTTTTTCAGATATATGTCGTTTTCAGAAAGTACCAAAATTCCGACGCGAATTGAACTTTTGGTCGGGAATGTATGATTCCAAGCATCCTCGAGCGAAGCGACGGCGGAGCACACTTCTGTGGCCGCGCGATACAACCCCTACGTACTCCCAACTATATAATACGGAATGCAGGTATAATTTTAGGTTTACTATTATAGTACGTAATGTGTACAGGCCGTCATTTATACGTGTATATCCGTGAGAGCACTCTCGGATATACGCCGCGAAGACGACAGTAGCAGCAGCGCCAGCAGTACGAGACATTGCAGCGAATTAAGTTTTGCCCCCAGCACCGAGAGAGAGTCCCTCTGGCACTGCCGGTACATTCATGGGTACACCCATATCCGCGGTAACAATGGCAACTCGCGGGTAACTTAACTTGGTGCTTTTACGGGTACGATGGAAAATAATTAAACCCTCCTCTTGTACGCTCACGGCGTGCCGCCGCTGCTTCCCTCGTAAAAGCCTCGAGCGCGAGCGCTTACGCGCTAAAAACACCACGCGCTTCGCTGCGCTAGACTACCCCGTTGGCTTCGGGCGGAGGGAAGCGAGAATTTTATTGCCCGTTCAATCTCCTCCAACGGGCGAGAAAATTCTTGTCGTGATGATTTTTTCCTATGTGTGTATGAGGGTGTGTGTATTTTTTTTCTCGCTTCTATTCCTCTATGTGCTGCCTCTATGTAGTGCCGAATCCCTGACGACATCCCTCAGAGCGCACTCCGACCCGTGACGCCATATTGTTCTTGATGTACTGCCGGATCGGTTAACCCTTCAGGCACGTAATCGTTGCTGAACGAGGAGCTAGAATTTACCAAGACGCAACCTTCGGAGCATTAGAATAACAAGTAGGTGCACTGAGAAAAAATGACATAGTTAAAGCAACAATACTGACTATTTACCATAAAAAATAGTTTCCATGGGGAACGTCTGTATTTTACAGTTACAACTATAACAAAAAATCATGGTTGCAACCACATTATGGTTTGACCATTTGAATATGCACTATCAGAAACTATCTATGTAGACGTTCCCCCTTTGAACTAATCGATATAGTGGCAAATACTATCCTGTTTATCAGTGTGTGCTAAAAAAAACTGTAAAAATTCACAAAAGTACCTTGAAGTGTTGTTTTTTTTATACCGCATAAGAAAATTGAATTACGAACATCCGTATCGTTTTTGTGCTGAAAAAAGGCGTGGTTATTTACTCTTGGCAAAAACGCTTCTCCGGTAATGGAAGAGTTAAAATTTGGCCTCGGTGATTTATAACCGGGTGATTTACAACGGGTTCGATCGATCTTTTGGGTATTCGCGAAATGACAATTTTTACCAACCATTCCGTTGCATTTTTTATGACATTTCTAATTCCCAGAGTACATATAGTTCTTTCAATTAAACAAATGGGTAGTCGAGTGCGCCACTGAGGTATGAAAAAACGCGTGCGAGCTCTTTTACTTTGAGTGGCAATTGAAATATTTCTTTGGTTCGCGGTGCGCGGTTCGCCTTTTTTTGTTTGCAAGGCCACTTGTTCCTCGCCGAGAGTACAGAAGTGTTTATGCCACGCCGCACTGGTCTCTTTGTAATAAAACGGATGGAAGGAGGCAGGGGTACGGAAGGGGATTTATATTCCGCATTCGTTATACGCGGACCCAGTTTGTATGATACGATTGTTCCACCGTCCGTTGTTGAAAACATCAAATGGAAAAAAAAAAAACTATCGTTATCTCTATAAAAAATTAATCTTCTCAGTACCTTTAGTATACATGATTTTTTTCAGATTTTTACACCATCAAGAAGTACTTGCGATTTTCTCTTATTGATGTCGAACTTATGCGAAGTCAGCGCACAGCGAGACTCCCTCCTTAAGAAGTTTCCGGGTGCTCGCATGGAGCGTCTGGCGTGCAGTAGCGGCGTTCTTTCTTCGTCGGCTCTCGCTATTCTCCGACGAACAGTCGCGACATGCCAGTCACGGCTCCCTCAACCCTCGCTTTGAATGGAGAATTTGTCGAGAGACGCATCGGACAGATACCCCAACGTCTGGCTCTCTTTGGTACACAAAACGTATGCAGAAAACGCGAACCGCATGTGTTCATTTTAAACTGATTTATATCGAGATTATCGGCGACTCCGACTGAGACGACAAAATGTAAATGCATAATAGCTCAAAGGGTTAAAGGAGACGGTTTGTCTCTGGTTCGTACGGTCTCGGACACTCGAGCGCGAAGCTAGATTAAATGTTCTGTATCTTTGCTCAAGTGAAATCGTTCGTGAGGTATTAGGTGGAATGCAGATATATCTGCGTGGATCTCTTCGATCACAAGTAAATCCTACACGCTAGGCCAGCTATGATGATACATGTGTGACAAAGCCGACGGATAATTTCTCATTGAACCTACTGAGCCCGCGCACTTGCCTCGAGAGCACGTACAGCTATTCCAAGTGTGTAAACATGCTATCGCGTGCGTATGTTGTATTCTCTGAATGTAGTGGACTAAAAACATATTGAAACTAAAATCATTGAGATCACTCGTAGGATAAATAGATAGATAGAAAGATATATCATTTATTGTACATTAGGACCTAAGGTCCTCCTCGAACATCGCAGAACGAAAAATTACACACTACACGCACCGAACGTTAGCCGCATAAAAATAATATGAAAAAAAAGAAAATGAACCAAAATAGCAAGATAACAAAGTAATAACAGAATACTCGATAGTGTCGTTTATTCATATCCTGAGGAATGTCTCGCTGAGGTCCGCCTGCTCCAAAAGGTAGAACGACGATTATAAAGCAAAGGGCAGCAAAGAATTTCACAAAGACAACAACTGAATATAATACCAATACTAACTGAAAAATTGGCGAGGAGCCATACTGAGAGGAATTACTAAATAAAAAGAAAATATATTAACTGAATATAATATTGACAAATTAACGAAGGTAATTAACGAAGCATCAGTTTTTTTAGTATAACGATATTAATTTTCACTTAGATTTGTCTACCAATGTTCCGCTCGCGTGTGTTCGAGCACAAACGCGAAAACAAAGTCAATATAACGAACACGTAAGTGTGCCAATCCTCGTGTCGGGTGACTGAATAACCGGCGATTCGCCTGTCACAGTCAGGCCACCTTGCCCGGAAGCAGGAGATCTATCGAACTACGTGAACGTGCCGTGCGTTACGCGGTAGGCGGGATTCCGACGGAAAATACAAACTAGGGGCTCGGTATCGCATCTACACGCTTGGGTTGAGCGGAAAATATTGTTTCCTCCGCTTCCATTAAATTTATCAAAAAAAGCCCCGCGCCTCCTGCCGTTCCGCCCCGGAACAGCCGGGCGCGCCTGGTCGTGAGGTTGCGAGACGAAGAAGAGAGCGAAACAAAATAAATAAAAATAAAAGCTCAACACGGAAACACGTAACACACTCGTTGCAATACTCGCAAGTAACCCGCGAACGATAACGCCTCGCTTAATCCAATTTCTTTTTCCCTTTGTCGCCCCAACTCCGACATCGTCCCCGGTCTCGCGTTTTGTTCATGCTGAAAGTATCGGAAATTTTGCTATTAAAATACCCCCTCGTTACAGCGAGTGCCGCATTCCTGCGCGATTCTTTTCATAAATTACACCTACCCGAGCAGAAATTACCGTCGGGCGGATGTCAGGTCCCTAACAGGCACGGCCTGACTCCTCATCAGGTCCTGATAAGGCATCTTTATCAGGCCCTGATCAGATATGTAACGCCATGGCCCTATAAGGTCCTGATCAGACTGCCTGATCACGGCCTAATCAAGGTGCCTGATTGCCGCCTCAGAAAAATATAATAAATATTTTTAATTTTTTAGCGTTATTTTATCGGACTTGTGAACCTTTTATATTTGTTCTTCGGATTAAATTAACTAATTACTACAATCTAAACCGCGGAAAAATTACTTTTTATTTAACTCATGGTCGGACTTGACCGAGTGACCTTGCCAATGGGGATTGCTTTGGCGGCGCCTTAACCAACTCGGCTATCCTCAACTTGAGAAACATAATATCAAATTTGCTTTTAAGCTCCGGTAGAAGGATATACCGACTAAATCTACTTCTACAAAATGCTTCACATGTGCACAGATTCACCTGCTAAGGCCCTGATCGGGGTACCATCAGGCTAGTCTCGTCAAAAGCGAAGGATATCCAAGTCAGGTGTCCCCTACCTGTACGTTATTCGGCCCTGATCAGGCTGGCATCAGGCTCGCCTCATGTGAAGTGAGGATTATTTAGTCATGCGTCACGATCTGCACCTTATCAGGCCCTCATGAGGCTCGCCTGATCATGCACGCCCTGGCTGTACCTTAACAGGGCCTGATCCCAATTTCTGTTCGGGTATCCGTACAGGGATTGACTAATTATCCAACGAATAAATCATATTTCCATTTCCCGATACCCGCTGCTCGGATAATGCGCGAATGCCAGACTGATAGGTTTTCCATCCAGTGTCAAAAGGTTTCCAGAGATTAAGTTAATTGGTACGATGTTAATCAATCGGCGAGGTTGGAACATTTTTCCGACAAAAAGAGTTTTAATTTGTGCATTAAGCCGTCGATTCGACGAGGCGGGGGTTTGAGGACTCTCCTCGGCGCTCTCATCTACGCGAGGGGATCGAGAGAATGGTATTTACTCGCTTCCATCATTGAATAATCTCTCCCTCCCCGAGGGAGAGGCGCTCCTTTAAAAAGCTTTCCGGCGGTAGCGGAGTGGTAGCGGCCTCCCGCAGCAGCTACTGGCATCCATTAACGGTGGTAAATGTTGTGGAAATTCGGTTATAAAAGTGAAGCAGGCGGTTCGAAGCGGACACCGAAGGGGGCCTTGGCGTTTATCTTGGTGTGTAGTGCAAGTCCGCCGTGACAGTATACCTTCCGTCTTTTTTTTTCGTCCATCGACGGGGCCGGCTGTTGGCGGGCCGGGTGATAAATAATGCAAAATATCTGTGTACGAATGACCGGAAACGAATCAATCCTTCATGAATGCGCCTACTACATGCATAAACCAATCGCCGGCACCGCCCACACCCAAAATCCACCGATTCACCCCGAATTACGTGAAATATGATGAATTTATTTATGACACCCCAACCGATTCGCCAAAACGTTGTTTGCGGTCATTGTCCCAGCTTGACGAATCATTCGCTCCGCTGAATGACCGATAGAATCGATACTCCGACCAATTTCCGTTAAATAATATCTTCCATCTTTCCCCCATGCATATTAAACTAAAACCATATCTATATATTCGCACGATTTATCCATGGAATTTGGGCAATCAGTGAGCAGAGTTAAAGCTCGTAAATTCAATTTTAAAAATTGGCGACTGAACTCTGCCCGTCGGCAGTGATCTTCATTTTTTTCGTTATTTAAATGTCCCTCTTCTTTCTTCTCCGTGCGGTCGGGAGGCCGCATATTCCTTATCAAGCTATCGAACAATAGGAACGAGGCTGCCCGACGCTCAGTCAGCGGAGCATGCAGCGGCGAACTATCGCGATTAAATAATGGACCGCGCGCGCTCCTCGGTATTGGTTGTAACCGTGAGAAGAATACCGTAAGCTAAGCGATCGTTCCTACTGCTTTTCTATAAAACCACGGGGTTACTCCTTATCGGCGGCCGCCACCCCCCCGCCCCCCTCCGCGATACATAAAGCATAAAGTTCCTATCTCATGAATACATTCATACGGCCACAGGAAACTCATGACTTATGGTGTTCCCCGAGTGGGTATCGAATGCTCCTGGCTAGCCGGTTGTACCTCCTCGTGTATACGTGCTACCTCGCTACACTCACTATATAACTTCTCGTGCCATACCACTGCACTTCTACCCCGCGAAACCGACGAAGGGTGACTGAGGCACGTATGACGCTCAACCTTTATTTCGATATATACGTATATACGAGCGGCTATATGTACGACACGGCGCTACCAGCGGTGGGCTGGCACTCGCCCCATCATACACCCGTTCCACACCGGAAAATTCCATTTTCTGCTGCTCGGAATTCATTGCCGCTGGCCGTTCATTGAAATATAACGCCGTTCTCGGTGACCCCACATAAGTTACTCGTCGATTTAGCTCTCGGTCTCAATTCGAAAGTTATAACTTCATACGCACACCTTCGCGCCATCGACGGAACTCGGAATAATTTCTGCTAACTGTTGTGCGACGTTGTCGGTAGTAGTGATTTGCCAAATTTTCGTCCTGTGGGTGCGAAAATCGATCGGCCGGACTCAAAAAACTGTTTGGTCAACATCGGGTCAAATCTTACCATAACAGAATTTCTTATCATTATTCGAAATTTTAACGCCGTTTTTCTATAGGGTAAAACTGGGGAATATGGCCCGGTCCTTTCATCATTGATTTACGTGTTAATCGAGGTGCGCCATATTCACCACTTTTACCCTATATTGGGTACGATTTTACTCGGCTAAAGGTTACCGTGGAACGTTCTCATCAATTCCGGAGAAGAATGTTGAGAAGACAAGTTCATACTGAATATTCCGACGCTCGCTGCGATTCAAGTACGGGGCTCAAGCGAGGTTCCACTTAAATCCACTTAAACTACGTTCGGCATTGTAAATTGGCCAAAGGAGAAAATAATTAAAGCGCCAGTTGGAAACTGGCCGGGAAGTTAACTTTTAGCTGTCGCCGAGCCAATAATTCGTGTAACAATTTGATTCCGGAACTTTTCCTCGTCGGCTTTCGCTTTAGTGCCGAGTGCTTAAAATTACCGAATCCGAAAACCTTGAGATAGACGGCGACCTCTGGCCATTCCCCGGCAAACGGGCAAATTGGTAAATGGTTGCCTGGAGTCTCTCTCGCACGTCATCGGTTAACGTCCATTGCTTTCTCGGTACTCGTCCCGATGCCGATGCTTGTCCAAAGTAAAGGGACCAAGTACTTCTCCCGTCGAAATAACGAGCCAAGACTCGACGTCGCCCTCGCCCACATCGAGGACTCCTCTCGAGACGAATGGAATTAAATTATGTCCTAGGACACTGGCTACGGAGAGCAGAGAATCATCAAGCTACACCACTCGATTATTCGCTCCTCGCTCGGATAGAATAATCGTACTTGTTCATCCACGCTCGATTATTCCCCATATTATGCAAAATTAATCTTCTCAGTACCTTTAGTATACATGATTTTTTCAGATTTTTACACCATCAAGAAGTACTTGCAATTTTCTGTTATTGTTGTCAAATATGCGAAGTCGGCGCGCTCCCTCCTTAAGTTGATTTACGTGTTAATCGAGGTGGGCCACATTCACCACTTTTACCCTAAGCCTCGAATGTACTAAAGGACATGTTTGTTTCTCGATTATTGCAGACACGGAAGTGCCGAGTACCGAGCGAGTTTGATGAGCTGGATCGACCGATCATCGCTGAGGAACTGCTTCGGTCCCATGGCAGCGCGCACCGCCGTAACTGGAATTCTCGCTGCGATACTGCAAATTTGCTCATGTAAGTTCTCGACGCATATTCCCATCGGGCGAGTCTTTTTCTTTTCACCTTCGAACGACGAAAGCCGTAAGTGTATTGTACAGCGAACGATATGGAAAACTGAACTGTCTACCTCCCACCCTCGCCCCCCCCCCCCCCCCGACAAACTTATCGGCTGTGAGCGGAAAATCGTGCGGGGACGGCTCCCTCGGTAAGCCGATCGCTGGCGGATGTCGCAAATTGAAAATCCGTGTCCCACCGCCCCGATGGCTGAGCTCGTAGCTCGGCGCTCCGCGCTCCCTTGGTTCCACACCGTCTCCTGGCAGAGCCGAGACTTTCGCGGGCCCGCACGATCTCGCACGGCTGGCGAACTTCCGAGCGAGACTTTCATGAGATTTCCACCGCTGCACGGCGCGGAATGCCATGTCACCCTCGATATACTGTGACGGAGGGGTTGGGTGGCGCTGGTATAGTGGTCTGGTGGAGTGCTCGCCGGCCACCTCGGAGAGAACAGCGCGTGTGTAACGGCGCAGTCATTGGCCGACGTGTCAGTCGTTGGCCACGCTCTCCTGAGCGTTCCGCGAAAGTCTAGAATCGAATTAATTTTTTTTTACACCACCGCAGTTGACCAACTTCATAGTTTTCATAGTCGGCGAATCGTGTAATTTTTAGCGAAAGGATTTTACGCCCGGGTGTAACTCGAAGTGCCAATTACTGCGTTTATCTCGGGGCTTAAAAGCCGTCGAGAGGAAAATGCGGAAAAAATAAGTGAGCGTATCCGACGGGCGGGCGTTTCTCGCCCGCCCTTCCGCCGACGAGAGGCACGCGTCTTTTCCGGGTCACGCGAGAAGAAAGGGTTTCTTCTTCGTCGGCCGTGAAATTATTTACGTGCCATTCGACGTCGGGAGGGTGAGTTCCAGTTGAGAGCGGGTTGCGAGCAACGTGTTCGGAAAATCCGACGTCGCCGAGGCGTGGAACGCCTCGTGAATACACGTCTGGAGAGAAAAGTTACCCTTCGCCACTCCGTGCAGAAAAACCTGGAGGAAATATTTTCCAAAGGCAATGCAACAACCTTTCCAAACCGCGGTTCAAACGTTCAGACTTGACTTGTTCGGACGTCCGAGAATAAACCAACACACATGGACAGACCAACACACATGGACGGCCCAACACATATGGACAAACCAACACACATGGACAGACCAACACACATGGACAGACCAGCACACTGAGAGCCCAGAAGAGCAAGTGAAAATGATATAAAGGGACATTGCGGCGTGTAGAACAACCATGCAATGTAACGATATAAATCCGTCCGTGCCGGGGCATAATTAAGTGGCGGTGTGGGCCTGCACTGTAGCGGATAGCTTTTTAACGGTTCCTATCACTCTAAAAAGCTGCGCCGTAATTCGCGACCGCGAAGCCCGCGCACATCGGCTGGCGCCCTCGACCTAACTAAATCATGGCGGATTTAAGTGGATTCTACAAACCCCTTGGGTCCGACGATCTATTACCCCGATGTACGGCCATTGCGGAGCAATCCACTGCGACGCAAACGTCCCCCACCTTTGCCTAAGAAATCCACAGTTTACTCTGCCTCGCTGCTCCGCTTTCCTCAGTGCTGCTCTTTTCGGTACACCGACTGTGCGACCCTCCGCCTCACACTCCCCGCCGCTGATGGTGGTCGTATCTCCGATTCTCGCCGAAAACAGTCGTGGCAAAATTCCGCATGCGGAAATCCCCCACCGCCCACCGCCACGGCCGAGCCGGGTTCCGCTTGTATCGCATACAATAAGTATCACTGTACCAGTCATACATGCCGAGTATCACCGGAAGGACCTGTTCGCAGCTCGGTCCTCGACGGTGAAAACCGCCCCGTGACACCCGGCTGAAAAATGTTTCCGACGAAAACAACGAGGCTTCCCCCCACAATGCTATGTGGATCAACGTGGAGGCATTCGCGAACCCGCTTCGCCCGTGGGGTTGGGAATGCGTATATGATGTGTATAAATGAAAAGAGAAGGATAAGCAGTAGAAATCCTAGCCAAACGAACAAACGAGGCGCCGTGCGCGCAGGTCTTTGGATTCCCTTTTTTCCTTCCCCCCGACCTCTTCCTCCACCTCGTCTTGTTTACGTTAGTACGATTTTTCAAAAGCACGGACAAACAAAAATCCGCAAGTTCCGCGCGGGGTTGAGAGGCAGAGGCAAACCTTTGTACGTATGCGCGCGTGTATGTGTGTGTGTGCCAGTCTATCGCTGATGGAGATGATGTACCACAGTAACAACACAACAACAACAGCAACGAAAAGGAACGTCAATCAAAGAGACGGACGATCGCAGAGAACATTTTACCTCGGAATATGCAGTATCGGTTTTTTGTTATTGGGAGCTTTTTTCGGTGAAAAAAACGCTGAGCTCGGGAGTCAATCGTCGAAAAATGTAATAAATTCTTGTACGGACATCGAGTTTTTGTTGGTTTTGTCGATCGACGATCGACAGGAGGCGAAAATATCCGGACTGATCTCTCGACCTGAACTCGACCCGAGCAAGTTTGCGACACTCCGACATAACAGCGCAAAGACGGGATAAACGATGCTCGACTGAATTACTATTGGCAAAAGGAATCCAACCCAACGAGAGTTTAGTGGGGTGACTATTGCAATAGTACCGGAAGCGGAATACTAAGAAAGTGTCTTGTTTAAGGAAGGAGTCTCGCTGCGCGCTGACTTCGCATAAGTTCGACAACAATAAGAGAAAATTGCAAGTACTTCTTGATGGTGTAAAAATCTGAAAA
>JAPYZD010005063.1:0-10398 GCA_030522725.1 Ichneumoninae sp. B BG-2022a | reverse complement strand
GGGCCTTTATTATCATTCAACAACCACAGACTCTTACGTACAGTGGAAAGTCCCTCAGTGGTCACGTGACCGCCGCTCGCTGCAGCGTTCCCTCATCCTCGATACCTCGTCAATTTAAATCTCGCGCCTTAAGGACACAAAAACTGGGACATTTTTTCCATGCGTAAAAAATGAAAAAATAAATAAATAGTTTCTATTTTTATTAGAGGGGGCTTTTATTATCATTCAACAACCACAGACTCTTACGCGCAGTGGAAAGTCCCTCAGTGGTCACGTGACCGCCGCTCGCTGCAGCGTTCCCTCATCCTCGATACCTCGTCAACTTAAATCTCGTGTCTTAATGACACAAAAACGGGGACTTTTTTCCCGTTGCGTAAAAAATGAAAAAAATAAATAAATAGTTTCCATGAAGCTAGGACAGGGTGCATGGCCGCGTATTAGCGCAACGAGTCAGGCCACCGCCTGTTGGATAACAGAAAATGAGCGGGGACCGGCGCTAAGGACGGGCGGTTCTCCAGGCGTTTCATAACTCGTGAAAGTCTGCACAAGGGACACTGACCTCACCCTGCTCCTTCTTCTTCGTATCGGCATCCCCGTCACCTTCTCCTCCTCCTCCTCCTCCACCTTTTTCTTATTTGGCGTGGTCGTCGCGGCGCGGTACTTCGGAGCCGACGACTCTGCCGCGATTCAGCCGCGCCTTTCCTCACGCCTCTCCTCTGTGTTCATGTGCCTCCCCCCCCCCCGTCACGTACCCACCTACGAGTTTCGTTCCGCGGCTCTCGACAGCTTTCCCTACGCAAAGTCCAGGTCGCAATGACTCGATGAACGCGTGGGGTCGAACGTACCCAGTTCATGCTCACGATTCGTAGTCACGAGGAGGCTTCCGACCTCGCGGTACCCATCGGGGCCTCGAAAGGTCAGTGAAAGGCCTTTAGGAACACCATTTTTTTTTTCTAATCATGAAAGTCGTAAATTTTCACATTGCATTATCGTAATTTAATTCTATCAACAAAGTCTCTTCTTTGCATTGTGGCGGTGAACCTTGACATGCTAAGACAACGTTATAACATGCAAAGATTTATTCATTATACGATATTTATTTATTTATTTATTTATTTTATATTCATTAATATTTATATATTCATTTATTTATTTTGTTCAACAGGTGGTGCATTTAAGGCAAAGGCTAGACAACGCCGTGAGCAGTTCGAGGGATCGAGCCTTCCCTTTGGACGCCACCCTCGCCATGATACAAACCCTCATAGACTGCGACGAGTTCCAAGATATTGCGACGTTAAGGGTAAATTTAACTATTTTTCATATATTTTTTTTTTAGCAAACATGTTCATAATCGATGTTTTTTTATTATTGTTTATTCAGAACTTGGACGAGCTGCTGGACCATAAATCAGACTTAAGTGAAAAGCTGTGTCAAATAGGAGACAGCATAGTGTACAAGTTGGTGCAGTGGACCAAGAGGTTACCCTTTTACCTTGAGCTCCCGGTCGAAGTTCACACGAGGCTCCTCACTCACAAGTGGCACGAGCTTCTCGTGCTGACCACGTCTGCCTATCAGGCGATGCACGGTCAACACAAATTCGCCAACGTCGGCTCGGACGGCACGGGCGCCGACTTTATGCAAGAAGCAAGTCGTTTGCATCTATTTGAAGTCAGAGATGGGCACTTGAAATACCGAATACTTGTTTAGTACTTCAAGTACTTTTTAATGCTTTAAGTATTTTTTTACGAAACGAGAAGAGACCCTTTTTGTTTTTTTTAATGAAATTTTGTACGAAATTTTTTTATTGATTTTTTTATTACGAAAAAAAGTGAAGAATAGACTGAAAATAGCTTTAAAACGACGAATTACGAAAAATGTTGTCAACGATGTTTTACAATGTGCAAATTACTTTGCACCTTTTTTTAATGGT
Source organism: Ichneumoninae sp. B BG-2022a (assembly GCA_030522725.1). NCBI lineage: Eukaryota > Metazoa > Arthropoda > Insecta > Hymenoptera > Ichneumonidae > Ichneumoninae sp. B BG-2022a. The sequence goes on along the minus strand of JAPYZD010005063.1, from coordinate 8,468 downwards.
TAACGTTACGAAGCTAATTGCGACGAATACTTGGCAAAAGCACTTTGGAAGTACTTCAAGTACAAAAAGTACTTGATACTTAAAGTATTTTTCGGTACTACTTTGCTCAGCTCTGTTTGAACTTAAGAAAACAATGTAACACATTTTCGACGAAAATCGATATTTTTTTTTATTGGATCTTTTTATCGCCAGGTTTTGAACAACATGTATACGTTGCAAACGTGCCTGACCAGTATGATGGGTAGGCCGATAACCATGGACCAATTACGGCAGGACGTCGGCCTCATGGTTGAAAAAATAACGTACGTCACGCTAATGTTCAGGCGGGTGAAACTGCGGATGGAAGAATACGTCTGTCTCAAAGTCATCACCATGCTTTCCCAAGGTAACCGACCGATCTCCCGATCCACTGAATGATTCTCATAGAATTTCACGCAATTAATTCATTCGTCTGTGCCAATTATATTCAATCCGTGATTTTCAATGGCGTTAACGTTCCCCCATCGATTAACAATAATTCGACCCTATTTTTAACGTGAAATATTGTCGTTTCTTTTATTCATCATCGCCGCAATTGGAGATGCTAAATGTAAGTTTGCACTGGCATCTTCCTCTGGTATCTTCGTGTGTAGCATAAATGGGCGAATATTTTTTCTGCACAACAAATCGTGTCTCTTTAGCACACAACAGTGTATTGTGTCACAAGGGAGGGATGTGCGCGATTTTCACCGAGTGCGAAGTTTGCGAACAAATCACACAAGGTGAAAATTCGCTCCCGCCCGCGTAGCGTGCGATACTTTTTTCCGGATTCGTTAAAGTAATTTTATATCTGATATTTTTATTTTACGAAAAAGTACATAAATGTTCAATTAATGTAAGTAACCCAAGCAAATTTCGAATTCCGGCTCATTAAATTTACAATCCGTTTTTACAAGCGCCTCCGGAGGGAATAATTAAACAGTCGTGCGCATGCGCACAGGTCAACAATGATCATCGGTCAATCGGCGATTTTAGCGAAGTCGGGAAAAACAATATTGATCACGAGTCCTTTGAACGCATGAATTTACCAAGAAATTTTTTGTTTCTATTTTCATAAATAATTAATATATATACATGTATTGTTATAGCACGAGGAGGTACATTGGAATTAGAACAAATACAAGAGCGGTACATGAGCTGTTTGCGAAGTTTTGTCGAACACAGCGCACCCCAGCAGCCAGGTCGATTTCACGATCTTCTCGTCAGATTGCCCGAAGTAAGTAATTTAAATAAATTTATCGAACCATTTTTTTTATCTCATATTTCTCTGCTAATCCAAGATGTTTTCGAACCCACAGGTACAATCGGCGGCAGCTCTACTACTCGAGAGTAAAATGTTCTACGTTCCTTTCCTATTGAACTCTGCAATTCAAAGATAGTAAATAAACGAAATGATTAACGAACCGGGATATCTGCTATACATAACAAAAGTAATGACGAAAAAACCACCAATACGAAAAAAAACAACAAAGTATCGGACGAGAGGAAACAAACTGATAGAGCGGTCTCTCGGGAGAAAAAAAAGAAAAAAAACCCTCGAACAAAAGCTTCGTTCGTGTACGTATAATGACTACTTATACATATATATAAATTAATATAAATTTGTGTTCGTTGCGGTGTACAAAGCAAAATGCGAGTGAAAGAGTGAGCGATTTGAAAAGAAAAAAGAAAAACAAAAAAAAATTGAGAAAGTCTGTATGCGAGATAGAGATTAGAGGAAGTTTGATGCGAGGGTAAACGGATTATTTAAATTTTGAGAGATGCGAGGCAAACGTTGCTGCGAAAAAAAAATAAGAACGTTGGAAAAAAAAAGATTGAGAAACAACGGAAGATGGATTTAACTTAAAGAATAATCAATTGAGAAGAACTGAAAAAAAAAGAATTTTATATCGAAACCAAAAGACTCTATTTCTGTACGCAGTCGCACAACTACGTCATTGTGTGTTCACATTGCATAATCTCGATCGATAATAAGACTCTCGTACGTACGCTCATCTTACCCACTATTACTGCTACCGCTACTGCTACTCCTACCACTTCGTCGTTCAAGACGATGGCATCAGCAACGACCGTACGACCAACCGACCGACCGTCACGATCAACATTACGTATGTCAAAATCCTTCAGTCAACGTTAAAAAAAAACATCGCAATTATTACTGAAATAGCGATTTTTTTTTGTTTACGGATGAATTTTTTTTCTCCCTCAATCGTTTCGTCCATCCTCGTCGGACCTGTCCTCGTCGAAATCATCGTGAATTTCATTCTCACGATTGTGTTATATCGATGCTATACATTTACCGTTTACTTATTTACGGAGCAATTATCTATTTACTGTTTTCGCCTCAGTAGCGAGAACAACTGAGAACAACTAATAGCCAACGAGTTACCATTTGTTTAGCAGATTTAATTGCAATTTATTATTATTATTTTTTTCTTCCGAATTTCCGATCATTAAGATTACCGGCAGTCGGTAATGATACGTGTAATACATTACTTTTTTCAAGGATTTCCGCCTTATTCGAGTATACACAAATAACATTCATAGAAATTTTTCGGTGATACATGAAATGGAAAATATTTCAAAACATCTTATCATTATGTTTCAGAAATATTTCACATGTATTGAAAGATGTTTATGAAATATTTAAGAAACGTTTCGTTGGAATATTTTCATATATTTCATAAATATTTCGTAAGATTTAAATGATTGAACATTTTTCTAAAATGATTTCCAAATATTTTATCCGATATGGCTATACATAAATCATTAGCGTTTTTCCTCTCTATCAGTTTTGCGTGCGCTGAAAATATGGTTTTGTTGCGAACATTTCTTGTGGCGTACAATGAAAAAAAAAATGTATTACAATTTTCGTTATCGACCAGGTATGGATAGACGAGACCCAGGACTATTAGCTAGAACCAAGGAGCATTACGAGGCCTCATTGTTCTTTTTATTTTTTTTTCATTCACGGCAGCGATGATTTTTATCGAAACCATGTCGACAGTTACGCACGATTATTGTTATTATATTATTGTTGTTATTGTATAATATTTCTCCGTTGGGTTCGCACTTTTTCTCGTAATCTTCGACGCAAATCCCAAAAATACGAATAACGAAAATGTTCCGATTAACAAAAAGGTGATGAACGAACAGAGATAAATTGCGCTCGTACGGGCTGATAAAAAAAAAACACACACACACATACATACACGAATTTACCATTCGAGAAGTCGATCATTGCACCAATTTCCAAAGCGGAATATCGTGTGTTCATTAATTCGATACCGATCGTCGAGATAAGTACTTTATTGGATACTTCGCGATACTTATTGGCAAACCGCGCGAAGTGAATTTAACGCTAAACTCTTCGAAGAGTCAGACTTTTTAATTAAAAATAATCCCCCTCCTCCCCCGATCTCTATTTTCCAACTTCGTATAAAAATTACGAAACAAAAAAAAAATGAAACAATTATTTATTGCTAATTTTTCCCGTTACAATTTACTACGAAAGAATATCTTTATAGTATTATTATGCGGAAAGGGGACGAAAAAAATGTGTCCGAAGCGTAATAGAAGGAAAAAAAAGACTAAAGTAATGAAAAATAAAGCGCCGAGTGTCCTCTCGCGAGGTGAACCACGACTTTCGACGAAGAAAAGAAAGAATGAAAAACAAACAAGAGAAAAAAAAATATTTTTTCAAAATTAATTTTTTATATTTTTATATACCGGATACGTTTGTCGGACAATTTTTTCTAAGCGGCGTTTGTCTGCGGTCGGCAAGAGAGAAAAAAAAGATCTCGACGTTAAAAACGTATGGAAAAAAGAAGCTATTTAACGAGTAATACACTAGACTGTATCGGCGTGCGACGCGGACACTCCAAGACTGTTCGCGGGTCTGCGCGAACCTCTCACGGGAGGGCACACCCGGCCCCTCCGATTGGCTCAATTAATTAAGATACGAATTATTAACGGTGAGAGACGATTAAGTAATACGAAAGTGCGAAATAATTACAAAAAAAAAGAAAGAAATTCCCGCCATTACGTAAATACGTAATTACGCGAAAGTTTTGTACTGAAAATGATTCTTTTTTTTTTTACTCCACTCATTTTTTTTTGTAGCTATCCTGCCTCCTTGGATGAGATTATCGGAAACACGAGCAACATGCGGTTGTATGCTAACGATCGTGAGCGCGGTAGACGTCGTTATTTGATAATTATTATTAGGGTCGATAAGAGAGAAAAAAAAAGCACACACAAAATTGACAATAAAAATGCATTCGGCGCGCTCTCCGACGTGCGCGTGAGAGTAATTAAGAGAATTCGTACTGAACATTTTTTAACGAAAAAAAAAATATCTTTGTATAAAATTGTCATGAAAGATATAAAAAAAACGTCGCGGGGTCGCGAGTCGTCGTGTTCAATGAAATTTAATGAAAGTTTATAAAATTCGAGATATTAAAGTTAAAAAACAAAATGCAAAAATCGTTCTTAACGTAATACACGGTATTTTAGTTCGTCGTGGACCGTGTCGACGATAGAAAAAATATCAGCATTCTGCTTTGATGAAAGTTTGAATAAAACTGCATTTCACTAGCGCGATTCATCCCTTTTTGGGACAATGCGCACACGACCCGTTCACCGAGCTTAGGGTCGGGAGCATACGTTTAAAAATCAACTGAAATAATGAGAAAGAAAGAAAAATCTAAAAATTAAGGAACTATACACGGAGCCTTGGGCCAATAGCCTAGGGATACCTGTCCATACCATAAGACTTAACTAATGATTGATACTTTATACATAACAATTAAACAACAGCAACAACAAAAAAAAAACGTATATATTATTTAAAAACTAGCGTGAGTGCAGTAAGGGCTTCTGTATTACCCGATATCGTGCTACCCTCGTGTTCAATCGGACGGTCGATGAGGTTGAAAAAAAAATAGTTTACGAAAAATATTGTTTTTCTTTTTTTGTAAAAAGGCGTGCTTTGCAACTTTTGTGGAAAATATTCGAGTTTTATATATTTTTTTGGTTTATAAAAATCCACATTTGGTTTTTATAAAATTATTTATTTAAAAAACTTAAGTAACAGAACAAAAATTCGCATTTATTATCTATGTTCGGCAATCTTAGAAGCTAGGAAAAAAGAAACTTTCGAATCGCTTTCTTCACAAGTCGTGTTCAATCGGACGGTCGATGAGGTTGAAAATAGAAATTTATGAAAAATATTGATTTTTTTGTTTGTTGTACAAACGCGTGTTTTGCAACTTTTGTAAAAAAATCGAGTTTTACATATTTTTTTGGTAAAAATCTACACTTTGGTTTTTAAACATTTATTTATTAAAAAAAATAAAATTACGGAACAAAAATGGACATTTGTTGTCGATGTCCAATCCTAAATGCTGGAAAAAATAAACTTTCGAATCGCTTTCCTTAAAACTCAGTCGAAAATGGTAAATCGTTTTTAAGTGCGAAGCGATCAAACTTTTCAACAACGTCAATTGGGCATAATTCGTCTACACTTTCTGTTTTCAATTAATGTCAAGAGACGTTTGTTCGCTCGAGACGAATCAACTTTTAAGAACAAATTTCTTTACTCTCGGATTAAATTACAATAATAAACAGGAAAAAAAATCGGCACGATTTTGTAGACTCGACCCTTTTTTTAAATTTTGCAACCACTGATCGATCCGTTTTACAACTCGCCGGTAATGATATTTGCCTCATCAATTAATGTAAATATGTACGAAGGTCGTAAGCAGGTCGCGGAAATTAGATATAAAGTTAAAATAATAATAAAAAAAAAAATAATACGGAAGTACTACATTAGGCTGTCTAGTGTGCGTATATATATTGTATATATATTATATATAATATAGATACGTGCAAAGATGTCTGGGAGTACAGCAGCCTTCACGGAAAGGCTAAAGCGTTGGATCAGCAAGACTTAGGGCATTATACGACCGAGAGTATTATCGTGCCCAACCTTTAATATTTAAGAGCGAGATACTCGACGAAACAAGAAAGCCTCTCGTTTGTGGGTTCAACATGTTCGTTTGTACATATTGTACGACGAATGAGAAAAAAGATATAAAAAAACGATAGATACAAGAAAAACGAAGAAAAAAAAATAAAAATAATAACTATGTTGAAAGTACTAGTCTGTCTTCATAATTTCGTGTATACTTAATTGGACATTAATCAAATGGTCTCGGAATTTTACCGAGACATATTGTCAATCTTGGCTGAAAGCGACAAGGGCGAATACATCCGATCGAAGAACCATACATTTTTTTGCAAATATTTAATTTAAAGAATTAAATATTTATTTGCGAAAGGGGTGCGATTTTCATTTTTTTATGTAAAGAAATTTGATTATTTTTTCGATTCAAATGCGAATGAAAAAAAAAATGTTTGTAAAACGTTTGTCATTTTCAGCCTGTATACACGAATCCTCGAAAGTGTCGATGCGAACGTTGACCCAGAAACGACAGGCCCCGAATAATAACGTGCCGCAATTGGCATTAATTTTTCAATGAGTGAGTCAAAGTTACCAATTTCTACCTACGTTTAGAAAGTATACTTTTATCATCGTTTACCTTCGACTATTCGTTTTGTAACTGAGATTGAGCACCCGCGGGAATCTCTCGCTCTGCCGGGAAATGTGAGTCGGGGATGAAACGTCACGAAAAAAAAATAAAAAATAAAGATAAACAAATAAATAAATAAATCATTTGGGAAAGATAGTTCCGTCAGTCAACTAAACGCCCATTATCGCTACCGAAGTGACGAAACTGTTACCAATATTGAAAAACGAGCTTAAGCAAAAAACGAAAAAAAAATGTTAAAGTTCGATAAGTCTTGAGGGAACGAGATAGTGAAATTTTTTCAAATCACGTACTTTTCGGCGACCCGAAGTTTTTTAAAAAAATTGTAAAATATACATTTTTTGGACTTTGTACATTTTTTCTGTGAAACTTTTTTGTACGTTTGTTGCGTATCGATAATGGTTCGGGTAACGAAAGAATTGCGGAAAAAATGAATCCACGTCCGAGAATTCAATTCCGGACTTCTTTTTGACCGTTTTACTTATGACAATATTTTCTCAGCTATTTTGGCGAGATTAATTGGTATTTTCCATTTCGTGAAAAATGTTGATCGTAGAACCTTCGTGTTTAGATATCTCGCGCTGTCTGGTCCCCTTGAGTACAAAAAAAAACAGTCTATGAGTCGATTAAACGAGTTAATTAAACGAAAGGATGAATTTTGTCACTCCGTTTTCCGGCACAAATTTTTTCGTCGGTGACACCGATAGTGACGCGCGATTTACATGGACAAACACACAAAAAGTATGTGAGGCTAAATTCCGTTCGACGTGTGTACAAAAAAAAAATATCGAACTGTACAGCGTTAATGACTTACCGCGGCCACTACCTAATGATGCTATACTTACGAAATCGTCGGTAGCAGTAATCGCGATCGTATGCGTGATTTTTTTTGTTCATCACTGTCCCGCATGGTACTTGGCGTGGGGGCGTTTGTAAATAGACTATATAGAGGAAATGTTGCAGAACGTAAAGGAGACCGGGTTGAACAAAAATTGTGCGCACGTTCTCACTGTACTACATGCATATAGAATTATTGAAGCGACGTTCAACGACTGCACGATAATAAATTATTGTTCGTCCGATGATAAATAAATTAAATTAAATTAAATTAGTTAGAAAAGAAATGTAAAAAAAAAAAAGAAAAAAAAGAAAGAAAACACCGCAAGCAGTGATGCACCGTCGCCCGGCAGAGCTAGCCGATTCTTACACGTGGTGTGTAAACCCCCTGTATTTTTATGAATAAATAAGATATTTTAAAAAAGTAAAAAAGAAAAAAAAATAATAAATCTGAAGTCTGTTTGGAGATGCCTTTCATAGGGATTATAAATGTAGATAATATATTATACATAATGAACATAAATACACTATATTATTATATATTATTATATAGTAAGGAAGTAAATAGAATTATTATATATATGACGGAAAATAATATTATTACGAGTAAATAAAGTGATTAACGATTAATACCACCTGTCTGCTGTTTCCCAATACAACTATCGCTAGCATGTCGCCGTCACTTGGGCTCTTCGCACCCTTGCTATGGACGGTGAAATTAGAAAACTAAAAATTTAGATTTCCGCAATTTTTAAAGGAAATACGTCACTTCCGGTTTGAAAATCTAATTTTTCCATTGGAAGTCATGTATTTCTAGAAATACGTCACTTCCCGTTTGAAAATCTAATTTTTCCATCGGAAGTCATGTATTTCTGGAAATACGTCACTTCCGGTTTGAAAATCTAATTTTTCCATCGGAAGTCATGTATGTCTGGAAATACGTCACTTCCGGTTTGAAAATCTAATTTTTCCATCGGAAGT
>JAPYZD010005062.1:0-15194 GCA_030522725.1 Ichneumoninae sp. B BG-2022a | reverse complement strand
ACACAACAAAAAAAAAAAAAAAAAAAAAGAAAAAAAAAAAAAAAAAAAAAAAAAAAAAAAAAAAAAAAAAAAAAAAAAAAAAAAAAAAAAAGGCATGTATGCGGTTGAGAAATTCGTTACGAAACCCTTCTATTTTTTTTTTTTATTAAGAAAATGGTAACTTTTCGGACGTTTTTCACGTATTAAAACGTTATAGCATTTTAATACCGTCTGTGTTGCCGTCGAATACGACGAAAATATCGGACGGAGCGAAATTTCGCAAAGTGTATGGAGCAAAAAAAATGTTAGCTCAAAGATTGTTTTTTTTTTCTTTTTCCCAGTTATACAAGCGTCTATGGGTGAAGTTACGATTGAACTAACACTTTCTAAGAAATAACAATTTTTAATGCAGGTCAAGGTCGTTTGTGCAACGATAGCTTTCGGTATGGGTATCGACAAGCCAAACGTGCGTTTCGTTATTCACGCGACGATTCCAAAATCCATCGAGGGCTATTATCAGGAAAGCGGTCGCGCCGGTCGTGACGGCGAGCTCGCCGAGTGCGTTCTCTTTTACAACTACTGCGACGTCTTGAGACTGAGAAAGATGATCGAAATGGACAAATCGTCGGCCGCAGCGGTTAAAACGCATACGGATAATCTCGTGAAAATGGTTAGCTTCGCAGAGAATCTAACCGACTGTCGCCGAACACAGCAGTTGAATTACTTTGGTGAAATATTCGGGCGCGAAAAGTGCATTGCTAACAAGGCAATGGCCTGCGACAATTGTCGATGCAAGGTAAACAATGAGACAAAAAAATAATTATCGGCAATGTGTCTTAGTAATTTTTAGCTAACAAAATTTCAAAATCAAAATTGAAATGTTTCAGAATGATTTTACGGAGGTCGACGTGACGATGGACGTCAAAGCTATATTAACAGCCGTAGGGACGATAAACCAAGCGAGATCGTGCAATCTTACCTTGCTATATCTTGCCGACATATACAAGGGCGCCAATCTCCAGAAGATACGAGAAGCAAATCTTACGTCGTGCCCGATCTACGGTCGAGGACGTGCCTGGAACAAAGTCGACATAGAAAGGTTGCTTCACAAACTGGTCATCGAAGAATATCTCAAAGAGGAAATGTACATCAAGAACGAAATTGCTTGCGGATACATAAAAATCGGACAGAAAGCGAACGATTTCATGAGATCGAAAGAGTCCAAGGTATCGTTTTGAACCAACAAAATTGCATCAAATTTAAAAAATTCAATTTCCTTCTTTTGGTTAATGAATGGGAGTGTTTATTTTTTAACGGCATCAATTAAGGGCAAAAAACTTCGCATTGTGAAATGAGCGTCGGAGATAATCAAACTTTAATAATTTTCTGTTGATTAACGCACGGAACTCAACTATTCGATTGAGTTTCTTTAAAAACAACATTTTTTTAGCGTGAAATTATTTACCACTTATTTACCTCAAATTGCGATTGATAGTTTACAGGTAAAATTTTGTTTTTAAGATGCTTTTCCCGATGCGGTCTTCGACTGGCTCATCGGCGGTTGCAACGGTTTCTACGGTCACCCAGCCGGTGAACAAAATCCTGAAGGAACTACAGGACAAATGTTACGCCGAGTTGATGACCATCGTACAGGGTATCGCCGGTGCTCTCGATGTTTCGGCGTCGTCAATAATGAACATGATCGCCGTCAGAGCGATGAGCCAACAGTTGCCCGATTGCGAAGAGGCCATGCTTAGAATACCGCATGTAACTAAAGCCAACTTCGAGAAATACGGCAAGGCATTGCTTGACATTACGCAAAAGTTCGCAGCGGAGAAGGTCGGTAAGTTCCCCGCCGTAGGATATTTCGCGTCCGATGAATTTTATTACCAATGTTATGAATAAGTAAATAAGAAAAAGAATGCGCACAAGGGTTCCTTATTTATTTTACAATTTTGCGCATAGCTTTCGTGTGTCAAATTCCAGCTCGATACTTTCATAGTTACTCGAATTAGCCGGTTTATAGTAATATTAAACAAACAAAAAAAAACAAAATTTCATAAAATCTAACCGCGTAGATAGATTTCGGCTAAATTTAATACCAAAGGCTTTAGATCACTGTATTATATTTGTATGCAGTTTTAGGATGATAGCTCAACCTTTATACAAATGGAGCGATCAAGATCTTTTTTAAAAAATGTATAAATAGCGTAAAATCTCGAACTGGGGTTGTCAATCTTCATAAAAATTGCATCGACGGAAGGGACATAACCCTCTACGAATGTATCAAATTTTAATTGAACGGTCTGTCGCGATTTTTTTTCGAAAATAATGGACAAATAATTATGTATATATACATTTTTTTAATTTTTAAGTCAAAATTTGGGAAAAATAGCGAACTTCAAATATTTGTTCGATCTAGTTTACGTCAAATTTCATTTTGCAGTACTGTTGAACGACGGAGACGACAAAGGAGAGGAGGAAGAAGAGGACGCAGTCTGGATCAACAGTGCCGCATCGCCAATGAAAGCGAGCACCAGCGGTTCAGGTAGAAAGCGCCGAGGCGGATACAGTCGTGGTACCGGTGCTAAAAGGTACAAACGAGGCTCGAGGTAAGAAAATAAAACATGAACACGACCGTCCCGCGAGATGAATGTTTTGTGTTCAAGCGACATGTTTTTTTTCCAGCAGCAGCAGAGGTCGTTCATCGGTTCGAGGATCGGCGGCGTCGAGTACCGGCAGGGGACGCAATGCATCCAAAGGACCTGGATTTGTCGATTTTACGCAAAAAAAAGAATTTCTCGTCGATCCATACCGTTTCGGAAATCTCGGTGTGTGATAGGGTATTCGTTTGTATTTTTTTCTGTTCGCTTTGTAGATAATCGTCGACTGTGCTTTTTCGTTTCCTGTTCATCGTCCTCGCCGACCGTTCGTTCGTCGTGATTATGATTTTAATGTTTTAATGTTTTTTTTTTTTTGTGTTTTTTTGTCTCAATTTTGTTTTCTTTGTTTTTTCTTCAACGCGAAACGCGCAAAGGTCCGAATAAAGTTTAAACAGTTTAATGATCGTGCCTCGAAACATGTATATATACATCATACTGATCGGCACGAAATAAACGTAATTTTTTCATATTTTTATACAACGTCGTGGAGTTAATTGATAATCACCTCCTCACTCGAAGAACCGACGAGAGCATCGGCCGATCCTCGAGGTAAACAAATTTTTAACGAGACTACGATATAAACTGACTCAGAGTTCCGGTTGAACGATGCGAGCTTGACGATCTTCGTTTCTGATGTGTTTCTTGAGCAAATTCATTATCTCGTGATCGAATTCGGCTGGGGTTGGCTTCACACCAGCGGCCCAGTAGAAAAGATCCCAATCGTTCGACGGCAGATTAATCAATCTGTCGTAGAGCCTCAGCTGATTGTCGTCGAAGCTGTTCAGATACTTTTTGGCAAAGGTACTCAGCATCAAACCGTTCTCCAGCATTCCTCGCTTCCGTGACTGGTAGACCAAACTATCGGGGACAAATTATCAACGTTAAATACATCGGTAACGAGTCGTACGGTTGTTTGAAAAAAATAAAATCTATAAACGAGAATAGAGAGAAAAATACGAAATTCGCACGTAGCCAATCATTGAGTAATATCGGCCATTCATCCAACTATTATAATTAATTTTGATACCAATCATCGAATGATATTATTCAATTTTTTTGTAGAACTATTTAGCTCGATAGCAAAGAAATTGTTAGAGTCAGCGTTTTACCAGACATTATTGACGAAATTAAAAATCACGTTAAATCTTAAGTGCTTCAAGCACTTCGTCGAAGAATCAATGAAGATTTGCAACATACAGAAAAATTTTTCACTACTCACGGATAAAAAATATTAAAAATTCATGAAAATCAAGCTGCCTCTTCGACGAAGCTGAAAATGATAAAATATCGAATTTTTCTGATTTAAAAAATAGTCGATATCTCGAGTCCCTATAACGGACGGTTGTATGTTCTTTTTCGTGCTATGTAATCTGCAAATCACTAAACTGCCGTTTATCTCTGAGTTAATTTTACCGCCATTTACCCTACTTATAATCAAATTTGATCTAAAAGCAGTTTTTATATCTTATTCGGTAATATGTTTTTTTATTACTCCGTAAGGAAGATATGTTACCGAGCTCGTTTGAGATCGGAGTTTTCACCCTCGCGTTCAACGTAAGGGGGTATCGTTGGTTCGCGGCCTTCCGGATGATTCAGATCGTGATCTCCCCTCCACAGCGAAGTCGTCGAGATCGCTCTCACCTTGCCGACAGGTCTAACCTGCAGCAGACGAAAATTTATCTTAAACAAACGAATCAATATAAGTTACGAATAATTTATCATCGGCTCGTACTCACCAACGACATGCCGGATTTTATTGCGACGTTCATTATTAGCTAATACTTGGAATTATCACCTTTGTTCATTAAGTCTTCAATATCTAATGTCTAATGTTTATTGCGTGTTATCTCACTCTTCGGCAAACAGCTGACTGAGGAAACAGCTGATTCGGAAATTCAACCCTTTTTACGGCGCAAAACTCCCCACTCTCGGAACTATTTCTTAACATAACCTTCTCTTCCCTCCCCCCCAGTGGTTAAGTACCGGCGTTTTATAAGTAAAAACACGCTGTTCAGCAGTGATAATCAACAAAGTGTCGAAAGTGAGTTGAAACTGAGCTCGTCACTCCGCTTTAATAAGGTTAAATTACATCGTCTATCGTTTGTCTCGATATTATTTTTAAAAAGTTAAAGTTGTCTTTGCGGACGTCACACAGTGGCGACTTTGTACTATACGGCTATGTACTAATTTGCCTATTTTACGATTGCGTTGAAGTACGAAGATTATTAAAGCCTGGACGTACAGTTTTTAACGTGGGTTCTGAACCAGCGGAGAAACGCGAAAAAACACATAGACATTTTTTCCATTGGTGTCGGGTGGGAATCAAACTCGGACCTACTGCGTGTCGATTTTATTAAACTCGAGTTCGGCAATGCAGGCTTCAAAGCGTACAGTATAGAGGCAACCAAACCTATATGTCACTTCCTTCGAAGGGAAAAGGGAATTTTAACAATGTCCGGCAAAGTTAATATCATTTACAAACTCAGAGGAATAGCTAAAAAGTAAATATCGACGTCGCCTGTAAGCAACATAAAAAATGAAGAAGGTCGATTTACTCGTAAAAACGAAGGAAGTCCACAGAATAATCTCAGGATCCCGCAGAATACCTCTCTGGAAGAAATAATTTACGCTCGGCTTTGTCAAAAAAATATGTTTGGAAGAGGCAGAAAAACAAATAACGGGCCTTTTACTTTCAAGGTATCGAAAAATACGATGGTGTTTCATATAGTAACGCTCTCTCGTATTTTTTTTAACCATCGATGTTTTGTTATTATTATTATTTTTTATTTTTGTTTTCCTCCTTTTCGAAGGCGAGCAATAGTTGGCCGCTGCGCCGTTTCGGGATACCTCAAGGAATCAGACACTGGCGACGCGGTGAGAAACTGGCGAACGCTGAATTGCCGACAGAACAATTTGTCGGCGCACAGAAAGATTTCCTTTGAGAGAGAGATGTTTTTTCTCTTGTGAATTTTTATGAAGATCGAACATGGAAATAAAAACTAATCGAGTCTGCCCACGGAGCGATCGACCTAGGATTAAAGTAAGATTCGATTAAGGTGAATTGGAACACGTTCTCTGTCGCTCTCTCTCTCTCTCTCTCTCGCTCGCTTCACCGCAACACCAATGCCGCCATCTCTCTCGCACTCCTGGCACCGTCACGTGACTTTCACTTTCACCTTAAAAAAAAAGAAAGTAATGCGAAGAGAAGAAAGAATACAAACTTTATAATAAATATATATATATAAACTTTATTCTCACTTCCACGACATTAAAGGGTGTCATCCAAAGTTCGCGCAGCACTGGGGAGATAAATGGAGCAGAGAAAGTAAATTACATATTTTCAGTCACTGATAATACGATTTTGAAGAAATAACAGTTCCTATATAATCGTTTCTTCCATTTGGCGAGGTATCACATATTTTTTTTTTTCTTTTTTTCTTAGAGTATGTGTATCTCATACACAAAAAATTGCCCTTAACAAAAAATAATCTTTTCTTTTCTTGTTCAACAAATTTCCTTAACTACGCTACACTAGAAGCGTTTAAGAATTTTTATGATATCGTTGTAGAGCAAAGTCTTGGCGTCTCTGCCCCATAGATAATCAATGTGATTGAATTTCGCGTGTTCGATCTTACGCTTCTCGAACACGTTCGGCAAGGCACGGGCTAGACTCTCAACATCCTGTAAAACAGATTAAGGCCAATTGCATTAGTATAATTGGACTACCGACGCGAACGTCGTTTATCCTACTTACAGTCGGATGATTCAAGAAGTCGTTTTCACTGTGAAATATGGCCACGGGAACCTTGATTCTGTCCAATGAGTAGGACGGAGGTGCGGCGGTTCCGTACATCGTCATGTTTTTCGTCGTGCCATAGTCAAAGTTTTGAAATATTCCTGAAAAAAATTCGATATTTCGTCAATAACTTCCGTTTTCAGTCTATCAATATTCATATACCGATATTGATTAGATATCGATCGAAGTAATTAATCCAATTATTTTTATTTCTATTTTTCATTTATTGTAACGAAATTTTTTATGTCGAAATAAAATCGTCGTATAATTACCAGATTGAATGGATTGACTGTAATGAATAATTTGTTTGGCCGACGCGCCAGCCGGAAAGTGTCCGAATATAACTGGCAGCATAGACTTGTCGAGTTGATCGCTGCCGAAACCGGCGACAAGATAGAACCATCCAGCGCAAAAGGTGTTCGAAAATGTGACCGGTGCGTTTCTCATGAGTGTCCCGAGAGCGTAAGTTTGAAGCTTGTTACGCGGAAACCACTGATTTATATTGCAATACGCCTGCGCCCACTGAAACACGCTAACAATAAATATAAGACGAAGACAACGGGGAATTGCGGTAGCGCGGTTGAGGACTCACCTTCATAACAATGTGAAGCGGTACGACACATTTGAGCAATGGACTTCGTTGATTCGAGAGAAAGGCGATTGGAGCGAGGCACACCATAACACGAACTTTCGCGTTATATTCCGGACGCTCGCTCGCCATTACAAAAAAAGCTGTCGTGCCTTGACTGTAACCGACGTACAGAAGGCTCGTCTGCTCGCTCTTTAGTAGCACGTAATCAATAATCGCCGGTAAATCGTATATTCCCATCTCGTGCCAACTAAAAAATGAATAAATGTATGTAATGCCGTGTTACCTGACATTGGTGATTAGGAACGAATGACAAACAAAAAACAATGTACAAATAGCTTCCTGGGAAAAATAAACTTACAGAGAAGAGTCCATGTCTGTCGGGAAGAAAAAAAAAAGTACTGATTGCAGAGTCGCGAAGTGATTTTCACATTATTTTCTGTTTAAGGTAGTACTAGCGGATAGTTCGACCTCACGTGAGTTCGGAGAGAATTCGGAGAGAATTGCGAACACTTCTCGATGGGATAAAAATCTTTAAAAATCAAACATATGGAAGGTGCTGCAAACATTGATTTTGCATAATAATAATTCTAAAATGTTATTAACAAATGAATGAAAAAAAAAAATTGTTCAACAAATCCCCCGGCAACTTAACTTTTTGTTCATATAAAAATAATTTGTTAATCTTTTCGAATACATATGCATTTTTTCAGTATTTTGTGTAATTTTTGAAAATTACATTTTTTTATTAACTACAAACGTAATTTTCAAAAATTTGACGAAATTCTGAAAAAATTCATACGTATACAAAAAAAAATTTTAAATCGTTTTCATTTAAAAAAAAACAGTTGGTTGCCTGGTGATTTGTTGGACATTTTTTTTTTCGTTGATTTGTTATTTGTAACAAATCACCGAAAAAAAAAATTCGGAACGTAATTCCAAAATGTTATTAACATTTTTGGAATCATTATTATGCAAAATCGATGATTTTCAGCACGATGGATGATTTTTTCAGATTTTTATCCCATCGAGAAGCGTTCGCAAATTCCTGTCAATTCTCTCTGAACTCACGTGGGGTCAGACTGTCCGCAAGTACTACCTTAAGATATGGAGTATCTATCCGTGAATTTTGTAACCGTTTGTCGAACGTTCCGCGTATGAAAAAAAAATCTTTCGAGTCTTGAGTTTTCGTTGAAATATCATCTTACCTGAAGTCCCAAAATTCTTTATCTTTTGTCGTATATTTCTTGTGGTACTGCGAGTACCTGTTGCCTCTGGCATTGCCCAACCAGACATCGTATCCCTCGTCACAGAGGGCGTAAGCAAAAAAAAAAAAAAAAAAAAAATCGTAACAGAATTAGAATTGTGAAGAAGCCGCGGAGGGAACAAAGATGGCACATTTACATCTTTGCCACTTACAACTCTACCAGAAGACATTACTACCATATTATAACTCTACCAAAGTCTCTACCAGAACGGAAAAAAACTCTACCGGAATTACAATGAAACTCTACCGTAATACAAGGCTAGACGGTAGTCTTGTATTTCAGTAGAGTTTTAATTTAATTCCCGTAGAATTTTAATTCAATTCCAGTAGAGTTTTATTTCAAGTTTGGTAGAGTTTTTTTACATTCTGGTAGAGATTTTGGTAGAGTTATGAGTGGTAGTGATGTAAATGTGCCGTAAAGATTCGATGAAAAAATATTTTTTAAAGTACCCAAAGCTTTCTTAGGGCCGAGGAGGACAAAGTCGGCGGAACTCGATAGCAAGCCATGATGCACGAGAACCGCTGGTTTAGAAGGTTTCTTCTCTCCACTATCTGCTCTCCGCAACGGCGATATGTCCGGGAGTCCTATATAGGTTTTAGTACGTTTCTCGTTGATTGAATTTTCCTCGATAGTTTCTCCAATCAGTGGATCCTTGGTAAAAGATTTCCCATCGGATGTCGACAATTCTTGATTAGCTGGCGTTAGAACACGATGTAATTCCAAACGATAACCGTCTTCAGTCCAAACATAGTGAGTCTCTACTCGATAACCGTGAGATATTACGAGTTCGGGCTGTAATACAGAAAATGAATATTTAATTTTATTTTGTGACGCAACATTTTGGAGGAAAGTTAGCTTCGTGTTCTTTACATGCGGAGCTGTACAAAAAAAGTACTGAAAGAATGAATTGAAAGGAACCGATTGTTTATATCGACTGATAAATTGTTTTTTTTTTCCTTGCTTCCTCATAGAGACATTTTTAATTAAATGGATTTAATTATTTTCTCTTATCAAATTTTATTTTCCTTGTCGCAAGACCTATAAATTATCGTTCGCATTTGTCTTGAAACTTTGTAACGTCGTACGATAGACTATCAGAATATAAACAGTAAAAACAAATCACTAAAGGAAAATTGTTATCATATTGAAAAAGAGACACGTTGATTTTAACTTAAATGGCAAACCCGACGCAATTAAATATCAATAATATTTGTTGTTAAATTAACAATGTTACGTGACGCGATTTCGCAACATTTGACCTGGAACAGCTCATCGAGTCGAGAGGGCGAATGATGATTCGCATATTCTTTGCGGCGTATAATTATCAACGATAATGTCGAGCCCGAAAAAAAGTTTTACCGATGATAGTAATGTATCTACGAAGTCCGTTCGTCGATCTATCTTTACGCCCGACTGCCCCCGAGGCAAAATGCGGAGTTATCGTAGCCGAAAGTGTTTGTCGAAACGGCGAAAAATCACTTAACAGCTTTTGGTATACCGATTTCTCATAGCTTAATTTAGGCTTATGACCCAATATTTGTGAGCGAATTATGAACTCACATAAATAACCGAATATTTTAAAAAATAGTTTAAAGATTCGCGGTGTCAAATTGAAATCTACGCCGGCGATCCCCACTACTACTTGTAATCTCACAGCTGACCCGCATACTTCCCGCCGCTACAGAGTTCTTCGTCATCGTTTATTATTATTGGCCGTCGAAAGCATTAAAAAATTTTGCGGAAGTTCGCAAAATCCAAGTGCTATATTTTCAGAGAACTGGGTTGAGTGTTAGTTTTTTACCCTATAAGAAATTGTTTATACTATAAACGAATTATAATAAACGAATCTATCTATCTATCTATCTATCTATACTGCTATTATTAATTTGTTCTTTTTTGTTTTGTTTTTGTTTTTTTTTTTTTTTTTTTTTGGTTTTGTTTTTTTTTTTTTTTTTTTTTTTACTTCGTTATTATTTCGTTGATGATTCGATTCGCCTTCATTTTCATGTGTATAAGAGCGAGATGATTTTTTTATTCATAAAGCCTCTGTGATACCATTTATTACATGTTAAAGTCTCACCGAAGTCATTTTCTGTGTTGCAAATCCTTTCTAATACCATTTTATCTTAAACTCTCTACAATGTAATTATCTATTTTTATCATCTTTTCGATACCATTTGAATTTAGAAACTTTCTCCAATATGATTTTATTTATTCATAAAGTTAATCTGATTTTTTTTTTAATCGTATTTTAAATTGACTGACTTAAAAAAAATGTATGTACGAAGTTATTTTTAATTATCGTGTTATTAGGCACGACCGAGCGTAAGCGAAAAGAAGTGCCTTATACATTCGTCATCGCAAAATGTGTTATTGTTTTCGTTTGTGATGTGTCAATGCCACCGCTTGTTCTGGATTCTTCGTATTAGCGATTGCAACTTATCGAAGTATGTCGAATACAGTGACCGGCATTTTACGGAGCTCCACTATGTAAACCGATTGACGATATCGCATAAAGCCAATGAAATAACGTTCGAGCTATATGCAGCTGTACAGCTATATAGTCTACGAACTACATATCGTGCATACAACGAATTATTATTCATGGTTGCCACGAAATTCTCCAAATGGAATTCCCGGACTTTTCCCGGTTTTCCAGAGCAAAAATGTAATTTTTCCAGTCTATCGATCATGGTGGGAACGTACGATTACAAGTAACGTAAAATATAACATATAATGATTGTTAATATATTAAACTCAGTTCACAATATTAAAAGTTGCCAACGAAAATAATATCATTGGATAGTCATATATATGCTGTATAGAGTCGGTAAATTTGCTGAAACGAAAAACATAAACGTCGTGTAGCACGGAATTAAATGAAAAACATCAGATTCAAAAAAACTTCCAGGGCTAAAAAAAATTCCATGACTTTTCCCTCACTTTTCCAGCTCCCGACAAATCCCCTGACTTTTCCCGGTTTTCGAGGTTTTCCAGGTCCGTGAGAACCCTGTTATTGTTCGCAGTGCACTCGATAAATAAATTTATCGATCGAAAATTGTCTTATCTGATCTCGCTGACGAATATTAACCCAAGAAAATTGTCGACAGCTTATAAAGTATAACGAAGTATGTCATTGACTGACAATAATAATTCGCAGAAAAGAAATTCCATAAAATCGATATTTTCGTAACGATATCTAATCTCTATTTATAACCTTTTTTTTTATTAACGAGTTAAATGCGTGTCGATGTTTAGGAAGCTCGACCGCAGTTGCGGAAGGTCATTTGATAAGTATGGCGTCCGTAGAGTCCCTCTGCAATCTATTGCGACAAAACAGTTCGCTTGAAAGAGCCGATATTTTCCACTCGCTATACTCGTGGCGACAACGACCTACACTACTCACTCATGCGCGTCTAATATACTTGCGATATGACGTCACTCTTTCAACCCGGAATTCATTGCACTCTCGCAGACAATGGCGATGGTTCCCAATCTTATTATCGCGCCGAACGCGTATAAACACGAGGATTACGAGGTTAGAGCACGTGGGCAGTGTGACATATGTATCGTACACGCTGACGGTTACAACGCGTGAGGTAAGACAACACGCGCCATTTAAAAATCGTGCTTAATCTATTTTCTCTCCGGGCCGAACACGTTCTCTCGAATACATCGCATTAGGGCAGATACGCAGGAGAAAAAAAGCGTCACGCGCAACGCGCGAGATCAATGTTTACTCAACGTCGTATTAGCATCGGTGAGGCACGTTTCGCGTAAGTTCGACACAGCTAGACCGCGTTATTGAATCGACCTTCGAGAGCCTACAAAACTTTTCCATCGAGAAAAGAAAAACAAAATAACAAATTTATAGAATTACTCACCGTTGTCATATGAACCTCATCGGGGTCCGCAACTCTGTTCATTTCACGACCAGCTTTTTATCGCCGAATCTTTATACTATTTTTCGGGAAACTTTCCGCAGTTTTTCAAAGCTTTTCTTCTTTCTCCTGCTTTATGTAGGGAGCACAAAGGATTTTTTGTTTCGCGTTGTAAAGTGTATTCCGTGCTTCCTCTTCTTTTTTTTTTTGTCACAGCAAATGTTCGCACAAACGTGCAGCTTCCCAATTCGAGCTGAAAATATAACGATGTCCCTGATCTCTTTTCTCTTTCACTTTAGCACGACGCGCGATGGCACTGGTCGAGTTTCCGTGAGAAGATCTCACATTTTAACGGATTTTAACGATGTATCCTTATTAATATTGTTGTTGTTAGATCGTTGACGCTCGAACGATAGGTCAGACCTGTCAGTGCTTCGCTCTAATGGGATAACAGTTTATTCCCTACAGTCGACGCTCATCGATTCGGGGTTTTCACTATTTACTTTTTGGTTTCCGGTCGAATTGGATGTTGTCATTACAACAGTTGCATGGACTTGAAGATTTTTCAAATCCACGACCAGTAAGGGGATTCTCGAGCTCGCAGTTATTCGCGGGGTTTTTATTATAGGCTGCGAACGAACGGACACTTTTACGGTGTTCGCGGTGAGTCCACGAAAGTATCACTACCTAAGTGTCGATCGCCGGAGTGAGAGGCATAGGCCGACTCTCCGATGCGGTGGCTTCGCCTACCGACTGTTTGACAGACGCGCGCACCTACGTTGTTAGGGAGGGGGGGATAGAGTTCGCTTTCTCACTTCCTCTGTAACCATAGAGGCACAAATGGCCCCTCTCCCCCCCTCCTGCTGCCGCTGCCGCTGCTGCTGCTGCTGCTACGTCGTACGGTCGTACGTAAGCCTGGTTCACACCATGCAAAAAAGGTGAGGACTCATGAAATTATATTGTTCTCCGTTGGCGGTTCTCAATAAAACTTCCTTCGGCTCCAGCAACAACATCAATTTTTGTTATTCATTTTTTTTGTCATCAGCTCATTTTAGTTACTATGTTAGGTTAATTATCTTATATATATTTTGGAAAGTTATTTGATTGTTTGACCCAATTTGCAAGAATCCAGAAGGTCCTCCATGACCAAACCAGGCCTTGATTATGTCCTACCAGGTCCTGATAATTATTATCCTATTATACTATTTTGATACCGATCTGTGGGTCGCGGTGAATTGTGCATAATAATGCGGTGCACATCAGTGCACCACACGTTGTGCATTATCGTTTTCACGGTTTTCATTTGTGCTGGTTTTTTGTTAATTATTTGTGATCTATATGGTTGTGGCACGGTGTTCTTAGGGGGCTTAGGCCCTAGAACACGAAATAAACAAATCTATCTATCTATCTATCTATCGTCGTGGGCCAAAAAACTCATTTTTCGACCGGATTCGCGTCATTTCCGGTTTTAGAATCTCATTTTTCACAATTTTAAATTCTCATTCCAGTTCAAAAATATTATTTTTCGATCGAAACTGAAAATCTCATTTTCAACCGGAAATGCGTCGTGCGTGAAAATCGCACTGTTCCACCTCATGTGACGTTATTACGTATATACGCGTATATACGGTATTACGTCTAATATAGCATATCCGTCACTTCCGATTTGAAAATATAATCTCCGACTGGAAGTGATGTTATACCGGAAATACGTCACTTCCGGTTTGAAAAATCTCATTGTCCAACTGGAAGTCACGTATTTTCCGTAGGACTTCAGTTCAGGTCGAAAAATGAGATTTTCAAACCAGAAGTGATGGATTTCCGTTAAATCTCCGGAAATATAAATGTCCAGTTTCTAAATTTCATAGAGCCTAGTGAGTGCGTGAAATGCCGGAGCCACATCAACCTACTAGTTGTTAATATTTTTATAAAAAATATTAAGTCGAAACATTATCAACTATACGACACATATATATAAGTCGATCATTGAGTGAGTGAAATCTTGTCGAAACCTCAATATGGCTTCAATATATGTTTTTGAAAAAATAAAAAAATATCTACTTGTAAGTCGGTGCCGTCGATGCGCTGCAGCGCATACACTCATAAAAAACGTACAGTTGAATCAATCTAAGATTCGGGCAGGGACGTTCAAGTAAATATTTAGTTAGTCGAACATAATATTTCAATGACTCAACAATATTTTGGTGAAATCACCAAACAAATTGTTGAACTAACAAATTTTTTAGCTATACCAACAAAATACTTGGTTGAACGTTCCTTCCCGAATCTTAGTTGATTCAACCGTATTTTTTTATCAGTGTATATTGAAATTTCATACAGACAAACCATGTTTCATGCGATATCGTAATTTCTCCCTGCATTACTCGGGCAAGCATGGCTGCGAGAGCAGAGCATTCGGGCGCACAAAGACCGCGCGACGCGAATTACTGTCGCTTACGTCAGACCCCCGTGGCGGATGCGAATAACGAATGCGCAAGCCAAGTGCGCGCGTTAACTAACGCCGATCGGTTCGATTTAATCCGAAGTTCCGTCATAGCCGATTCTTTTCCCGGAAGTGCGAACCATCGATTGTATTGATATGATGCTTCAACCCTCTTAATAATCCGCAGGAACTTCATAACGGTATTACGCAAGCCTGGTGTACTTGACGCATGCAAAGTCCAAACGTTGAGATATGATTCATTTTTGTATCCTCTGCTTTGTTCGATCTTGCTCGCGTGTTTGTCAACGCGACTGCGTCGCAATTGTGCACGACGAAGTCATCTGCAATGCTATGAGCATCACATATGTAGTACATGCCTGATGTACGGATCTTGTTACTCATGCTTCGACATTTCAGTTAACTAGAAATGTACGTTTCATTAAAATGTACTTGTATCGAACAATATTGACATTGACATCTTTTTTTTTTTTTTTTTTTTTTTTTTTTTTTTTTTTTTTTTTTTTTTTTTTTTTTTTTTTTTTTTTTTTTTTTTTTTTTTTTTTTTTTTTTTTTTT
>JAPYZD010005061.1:0-19407 GCA_030522725.1 Ichneumoninae sp. B BG-2022a | reverse complement strand
CATACCGCGATCGGTATCGCCCCCATGCCGCTTCGTGGGATGCCCGAGACAGCGACATATTTACGAGGTCGTAATAACTGTGCACCGCGCGCGAGACCCGAGAGTACGCCAAGAAGGGATCAAGAGAATTATAGGAGGAGGCTGTGAGAGGAGAAAAATATAAATAAAGAGTTATTTAAAAAATGTGAAGTAGATCGCGAAGAGGACGTCATTCGATCCGCAGCGAGTCTCGCAACAATGTCGGGCGTGTCCCGACGCGGATGGGGCTTAGGTAATACGAGGGAGACCTCGAGAGTAGTGAATTCAATTTTTATTTTTATTTTTTTTATTTAAGGGTTCGGTGGAGGATGAAGAGATTGACGGCCTCGGCAAACAACCAATTTATGAGCGATCGGAAAAATTGCATGCATCACATATAATTGAAAAATGAAAAATGAAAAATGAAAAATGAAAAATGAAAAATGAAAAATGAAAAATGAAAAATGAAAAATGAAAAATGAAAAATGAAAAATGAAAAATAAAAAATGAAAAATGAATGGACAATTCTCTTAACTTACGGAAGGTGAGGACTGTACCGTTTATGGCATCTAAGACCGCGCAAATATATATTTTTATTATTGTCATCTAAGCGAAAGCCAAGCATGCTTTTAACATCTCGCGGCGGGTCTTAGCACCTTCCCAGCCCAGAATTAGCGAACTTTTCACTCTTTTTATTTTTCTCTCTAACATGGACCACCCGGCAAGCCTAGCCAGCTCGCCGAGACCATCCCAGTATTCGCGATCTCGCTAAGTTTTCAACGGCGGCAAAGAGAGAGGGTGAGGCGTCTCTCCTGCGCCGCATAGTTCTGCCACTTATCGCCCGAGCGGCGCGGTTTCCTCTGTTGCTCCGCGCACGATTAGCACCGATCTACCGAGCAGCGTTTCGAGTGTGCACGAGCGAGACAGACGGACGGACACTGGCCATGCGTTAACGAAACACCTGAGCGTTCCGTACGAGGTCCGAGACCACCGTGCGGGGCTTTCCGCGCTCGTCTCTCCGCTTCCTTCTTCGGCGGTAAACGCGACTTCCGCGATTAAAGCACATCCGCTATTTCATCCATCGGCGAATAAAATCGTTTGCCGAACGAGGTGAAATCGCTTTCCTTTTTTTTTCTTTTCTTTTCTTCGGCGTTATTATTTCGACGGCAAATTTTCATCTTGAGTTGTATAAAATGTTTTGTTTGTAATTTTTAAGAAAAAAAAATTAACAAATTACAGTAGATTTTCGTTATTCACGGGTCTGAATGGACCGGGGGATAATTGAGATTTCATCGTGACCTTTCGCAATGCACTCGTCTATGCAACCGTGAATGACATCGTCATCTTTAACGTTACCAGCTTCAACGACACTTCTAAGACACGGGAGAGAAGTTTCGTTTACCGAACGAGGTGAAATCGCTTTTCTTTTAGTTATTTTGCTTCATCACTATTACTTTGATGACAAATTTTAATCTTGAGTTTAATTTCTAGGGTTCTCCGTAATGTTTAAGCAAAGAAAAAAATCTAAAAACCTTTCGCAATGCGCTGGTCGCTGCAATGACATCGTCATCTTTACCGTGTTCCAGCTTCATCCACGTGGCGAAACACGAAAAGAAGTTTCATTTACCGAACTATGTGAAATCGCTTTCTTTTATTTCCCCCCCCCCCCCTCTATATTACATTCATGATAAATTTTAATCGTGAGTTTAATTTCAATTTTTTTCCGTAATTTTGAAAAAAAAACTTTTAAAAATGACAGCAGATTTTCGTGATTCTCGGGTCAGAATGAACTGACGGATAATTGAGATTCCATCGTAACCTTTCGCAGTGCACTCGTCGATGCAAAGGGGAATGACTGTCATTTTTAACGTTTCCAGCTTCAACCGCCTGGCAAAACACGAAAAGGAGTGTCGTTTACCAAAATAAGTGAAATCGTTTTTCACAAAAAAAAAAAAAAAAAAAAAAAAAAAAAAAAAAAAAAAAAAAAAAAAAAAAAAAAAAAAAAAAAAAAAAAAAAAAAAAAAAAAAAAAAAAAAAAATGACAGCAAATGTCCGTAATTCTCGGGTCCGAATGAACCGCGAGATAATTGAGATTCCATCGTGACCTTTCGCAGTGCAGTCGTCGATGCAACGGGGAATGACATCGTCATCTTTAGCGTTTTCCATTCTCGACGAGTAACGAGACACGAACAGGAGTTTCATTTACTGAACTAGGTGATTTTTATGATAAATTTTAATGCTGCGTTTTATTTCAGTGTTTCTCCGTAATTTAGAAGAAACAGAAATAAAAAAAAATTCAAGCAGATTTCCGTAATTCTCGGGTCTGAATGAACCGCGAGATAATTGAGATTCCATCGTGACCTTTCGCAGTGCACTCGTCGGTGCAACGGGGAATGACATCGTCATCTTTAGCGTTTTCCAGGCTCGTCGAGTGGCGAGACACGGAGAGGAGTTTCGCCGGCGCTGCTGCTGCTGCGTAGTGGAGCTCGGTCGAGCTTCGCGCTCGTATACTCTCCGCGAAACAGCATTCACGCGGCACGATGACCGGCTCACCTTGACGGGGTCCTTCCACTCGGGCTTTGGAATGCACCGTGCAACGTGCAACGCTCGCGCGCCGGCTCTCGTCGCTGCTCTCCGTGAAACGAGACGCGCTCAGGATGATCGAGAAAAGTAAATGAAGAAAAATAAGCGCTCGGCGCAAAGCTCCGAGGGGAAAGAGGGAGCGGCACGCGGTGACCAGGCGAGCGCGGCAAAAGAGACCAAGAAGAATCGAAGCTCCTGCGTCGAAATTGGGTTAATAGCCGGCGGCAGCGAACGCGGATTCAATCCTGTCCGCATTTATATTCATCAGTGTCTCGGGTCACTGCTGCTCGAATAATTTATCGAGATAAAGAAAACTTTGTAATAAAAAATGTTTCATTAATGTTCTCAAAAAAAATCATTGAAGAATTGAATTGCAATTTTTTCGTCAGAAAATTGTAATCAAAGATTTTTCATTAAAAAATTTAAGTTACACATTTTACATTAAAAAATTGTAATTAGACATTTTTCGATAGAAAATTGATATCAAAGCTTTCTCATAAAAAAATTGAAATTACACATTTTTCATTAAAATATTGAAATTAAAGTTAGAAGAAATTTTTGTTGCCTCATCGCAAAAATTGTCGATCCACGGGGAGGAAAGATAAGTGCACGGAGTTTGACCGATGCGGAAACTCTTTTCCTAATTGAACAAACGATGTTATTTTATTTCGTTGAACATAGACTAAAAAGACAAATTTTAATTTTATTCTTTTCAATTCTTTAAATACAAAAAAAAATGGTGATGTTATGATTATTTCCGAGCGCAATTCGTGACGATAATGAAAACGTCGGCTTCGCGGACGACGGATTGTCGTGTCGCATGTGCGCGATGTCTGAATCAATTTTCTCGCTCCCTTTCTCCGGGGAAAGCCGCGACGACTAGGCTGCTCGGTCGTGTCTGTCTGCGTTCGCGTTGCACTGGGCGCTCCCGGAACGGCGATAAACGTTGTCCCGTGACACACACTTGAGCCTCGCCAAACGGAGAGACAGTGCGCCGTCGTCGACGTCTGGGACAGACAAGTAATCCTTGCACGGACGCCCGTCGGGCATTTACGCGCAACGGGACTCCGGGGATTACGGACGGAGTTGATTAGCCAAATACGCAGAGACGAGAAAAAAAAAGTCGCGTCGCGCGTGCCGCGGAACAATAACGTGACGGGGAATCCCACGAAGAAATCACAGTCGGCAACACCGAAATGAGCATTAAATTCTCTCTAATATGTCCAGAATCGAAAGTAATTCGTTATCCAGAAAAGCGACGACAATTTAAGTTTTAAAAAATATCTTTAATCTCCCTAAGTCAAAATTTTGAGTGCGTAGTTTAGTCGAATACGAAGAGTCGAGAAAAAAGTCGCATCGAGCGTGCGAAACGTCACGGGACGTCACACGAAGAAATCTCAATCGGTAACACCGAAACGAGCATTAAATATTCCCCAATGTGTCCGAACTCGAGGACAATTCGTTTTCCCAAAGCGACGAAAATTTAAGTTTAGAAAAAAATAATCTTAAATGTCCCTAGTACAAACTTTTGAGAGTTCGATGAGGGTTTGCGGATAGAGTTGATTAGCCAACTACGCACAGTCGAGAAAAAGAAAGTTGGATCGAGAGTGCAACGTAACAATGACGTCTCGGGGAATCCCACGAAGAAACTTCAGCCGATAACATCAACATGAGCCTTAAATTCTCCCCAATGTATCCAGAATAAAAAATAATACGTTTACCCACAGAAACGAAAAATTTTAAAAATTTAAAAATAAAAAAAAAATAACCACTTCTGGAAACTCCCTACTGGAAATTTTGGGGCGTTGAATGCGGTCCTTATCGGGGCTGGTCCTTATCAAGCCTTTTCCGGACTACGTCATGATCTGACGTAACGCTCTAAAATGTCTACGAGCGAAGCATCAAGTCGTCGAGTAGCGACGAATTTTTTTTTTTTTAATTGGCCCAAAGACATGGACAAGAACCGTCCGCACGCGTAGGCCAGCCGTTAAAGGGTTGATAATCCGGCGCTGCGAGAGCTTCGGTGATTAGTATTGCCCGTTAGGGATTCCGATCCGGTGACCCGACGTGTAAATTGATCAACAGGTTGGCCGCCTATATTAATTTGTTCGCCGCTTAAACCCGCATAACCATTCCGGGATCGAGATGCAATTGCACTACGCTGCGGGATTATGGTACGCGTATGCAGCGAAGCTCGGTTTCAACGCAAATGCGAGAGTTCTCGTACGCCGGAATGGTGAACGGCGCCAGACCGCATAAGGCGAGGTCTGCGCACCGCTCTCTCTTTCTCTCTCCCTCTCGCCCGATAGTCGCTCACTGGGATCTACGCACCTCATCGTCGTGGCTCCGCGGCAAAAGCACATCATTTATGCACGATCACTTTATCATTCACTTACGGATCACCAGCAGGTTGCTGTGGCTCGAGCGCTTAGCTCCCTCGCTATGAACTGTGGAATTTAGAAACTGGACATTTGTATTTCCGGAAATTTACCGCAAATACGTCACTTCCGGTTTGAAAATCTCACTTTTCGACCGGAAGTGAAATCATACCGGAAAGTTTGGACTTAATTGAAAATTGAGTTTTCAAACCGGATATGACGTATTTCAGGTATGAAGTCACTTCCGGTCGAAAAATTAGATGTTCAAAACCGGATATGGCGTATTTTAGAGATGAAGTTACTTCCGGTCAAAAAATTAGATCTCCAAACCGGCAGTGACGCGTTTCAGAATTGGCGTCGTTTCCGGTTGAAAAATGAGACTTTCACACCGGAAGTGACACTTCTGGTCGAAGAATGATTTTTCCGGACCGGAAGTGACGTATTTCTTATCGAAAAAATGAGTTTTCCGGAAAATGAGTGACAAATTTCCGGTCTAAAACTGCCTTTTCCGGACCGTACGTCACGACTTTCTGGTATGACGTAATTTACGGTAAAGAAATGAGATTCCCGGCCCGGAAGTGACGCGTTTCCGTTCGCAAAAACAAGACGAAGGAGGGAACACAACTTCGCACCCGACGCGTTCGTAGTGACGAAGCTTATCCGGTTCGTTCGCCGAGAAACACACAGGTGTCGATAATCGAGCGGATAATGAGCGGGACGAAAAAGTGTTTGAAGAGAGAATAAAAAATGACGCAAAAAATTGTGACACGAGCGACGGAGCGAGGTGGCACGTGTCGTAACGATCCGAGAGGTGCGCGTTACGAGCAACGAGCGTCGATGAACTAGTATCGGGGCTATATAGATCGAGAAAAAGGTGAGTGCTCCCAGTGGTGTCTGGAACGATTCCAAGGATCGCGCTCGACCGCCCGGCGTTGTGCCGCTGTTGCACGAGAGATTACGAAATTCCACGATGCCAACAAACCCATCGACTTCTTCTGCGTGACGACGACGATGACGCTGGGACTCGGGCGGCGTACCTATAGCAACCCGGTGATGAACGCTCGCGCCGCGTCCGCCGCATGCGAAACTCTACTGTAGCTCGGTTGATGTAGCTTCAAAATAATTTTTTCTAATTTTTTTTTTTTTTTTTTAAAGTAAGGTAAACGGCCCAGTTTTCGCCATATTCAATTGTTAAAGGGAATATTTTATTAAAAATATACGTATTGAAAGTGACTCCGTTATGCATAAAAACTTTAACTTTCGAGAAACGTTGAAATATATATTTATTTTTCTAGTGGCTAGTTATACATGAAGGGTAGAAATGCTGAATACGGACGTCCTGGTAAATGGAGCAGCGAGCGTGAATGTAAATGCGGATTTAAAAAAATCTAAAAGATCGTTCATCTTACTTATATCGACAGCAGTGAGGTATTTCAAGTGCTAAACCTTGCTCCGGATGAGATTTATAAATACGACACGAGCCTCCTTGATTTTCATAAACCATCCGTAGTCCGGGTAATATGGACCACCTTTTTACATAATTGCAACATTGAAATTGATTTCGTTGCCAAAAAATATTGACGCCGAATCTTTAAAATGTTTAATTGTCAGGCTTATGTAAAGAGTGTTTTAGCGAAATGGGATTTACGAAGTGGGAAAACGACATTCAGGCCCAAAGTCTTCGATGGTCTATATTGACCACTTTTACCTTATATGTCTGTACCGAACGTACCTTCGAGAATATGAGTGCATAGAGAAAGGCAATCCTTTTTTGCCTCTCGACTTGCCTACTCGTCGTTACATGTTTACATTTACTGGAACGATATAGAACATGCACGTCCGACACATGCGACCGTCGAGAGATTCCATGAGACGCGAGAGTAACTACATGATGTCGGGCGAACGGTATCGAGATCTCGAAGATTTCTGCCCGCGCCGGTCCGGCATCACGACTCGGCGAGCGAGCCGAGCGTAAAACAGGCGATTAACGTGTCCGATAGAATGATGAAATAAAATTGAAAAAAAATGCAACGAAAACAACTGAGAAAAAGAAATTATTTTTCATCCTAGGGAAATAATAAAATTATTTTTACGAACGGAAAAAAGTTTCGAACTGCGAAATTCGAACGACGGATATGTCGTGTAAAAGGTTCCGAATTTAATATGCAATTAATCAAAAATCTCCGGTACAAAACACTTTACAAACATTTGCTGTTCACAAACTTCCAAATTTTCTTTTTTTCTCGATATTTGACCTTTTTGTGTGGGTGGATTTTTTATACAGTTGGCTGAAAAAGTTAACAAACGTGAGCGTAATGCGCAAAGTTAACAAGAGAAAAAAAACATTGTGAACGTTTCTGGACAACAAATTGTAATTAAATGTACGAATTGTTTTTCTTTTTTTTACGGTCCAAGCCGAACGCACGTAAAACTCTTGTTTTTTCATTCGCGCGACGGATTATTCATGGAACACATTCCCAAGGGAACGTACGACAAACCTCGTTCTCATAAGGTAAAAAAAGGATCGTCCTGTTAACAATCATTTGTTGTTTACAAACTTCCACAATTTCATAATTTTTTGCCCGATAATTTAACCATTTTTCTTTTCATTTTTAAATACAGTTCTGAATAAGCGGTGTGTAAAATTAACAAGAGAAGAAAACCTCGTCGACGTTTCTGGACGACAAATGTTTTTTTTACTGTCTAAGTCAAACTCGTGTAAAGTTCGTTTTTGTTTACTCGAACAACGAATTATTAATGGAACACATTTCCAACGGAACATACGACAAATCTGGGAACTTCGCTCGCACAAGCTAAAAAAAGGGTCTTCCAGTTAACAAACATTTACTGTTTCTCAATTCCCATAAAATGTGAACTTAAGGCGTTCAAGAACAATAAGACCATGTAAAAATCTGAAAAAAATCGTGTATACTAAAGGTACTGAGAAGATTAATTTTGCATAATAATAATTGCAAAATGTTATTAACAAATTCATCAAAAAAATAATTGATTAACAAATTACCCGGAAACAAAACTTTTTTTTTATAAAAATGATTCGTTAATTTTTCTGAATACGTATGCATTTTTTCAGATTTTTATCTAATCGTTGATTTTTTATTTTATTTTTTATAGAACAAAAACCAACGATTAGATAAAAATCTGAAAAATTAGAAAGAAACCTTGTGGATGTTTCTGGACAAGAAAAACGTTGGTTGAGCGTGCGAATTTTTTGTGTGTCTTTTACCGTCCAAGTCGAACGCACGTAAAAGTCCCCTTTTTTCATCCGAGCGTTAAAAATAATCGAGGGAATCGTCTCGGAGAAACAATTTACCGCGACCCAGATGCGGAGATTGAAATATAAGGACTCCCAGCGTGGCGCTTTTTTTTCTTTTCCTTATAACGTTCAATTTTGCAAGATGGAGATTCTAATTGCGAGAAGAATAACTAACTGTTTGCTCGCACACCGTCGGACACACACGTAGGAACGGCATGCGCGATGACGACACGTCCCCGAGAGGTTCTATAAAATAACTCACGATCCGCGCAGGCCTCCACGTATATCTGCAGCGCGTGTATTCGCAGATTGCCGCTAACACACTGTAATCGAGTATCGACAAGTCGAGAATAAGGAATGGCCGATGTTCTGCGATTGGAGGCAAAAAAGAAAAAACAAATTGTAATTGCAAAATTATTCAAGCCTCCTTCGTGTCTCTTTCTGGACTCGCGCTCCGGCCGATCTATCGATCGGTTCTCAAGATCTCGGATAATTTCAATTCGCCTCGAAGACGCTTTTCACTCCGCTCTCGGACACGTCGATTTACTTCGAGGGGCTACCAATTTCCATGTTTTTTTTCGGACGGTTATTGCCAGTAAGGTAATAACCAAAGAGCCAAGGTAAATAATCGATTCGACACGTATCGCCCGCCTGGGCCCTACAGCGAGACTCTTACGGCGCTTGATCTCCGCTATCTACACGCCCATCGACCTTTATTCGAATTATAAACACTCACTCAAAAAATAAAATAAAAAATAAAATAAAATAAAATAAAATAAAATAAAATAAAATAAAATAAAATAAAATAAAATAAAATAAAATAAAATAAAATAAAATAAAATAAAATAAAACGCTCGACTTACGACTATGACTCATCCGAGGTGAGTCGATAACATTACGCTGATAATTTTTCTCTTCGGTCTGTTATTAACCCGAACGTCATAAGGAACGGCCAATGACCGGTTGGAGTCGAACTTTCATATTTTTCCACCCAATAAAATGTAATCGCCTGTACCGTTCACTCGCCGTGCTCTTTGGCGAGACCTCGCGGAAAAGCGGATTGCGCCGCGACATGGGAAACGTATTTAAATCCCACGAGATCTCGATGCGGAGTGGAAGGGAGGGGGGGAATGTCCGTGCTGATATTTAACGCGAATCTCATATTCAATCCGCTGCATACATTGTAAATCGGGGGGATCGGCAAAGTCGTCGCGTCTGACGTGCGTGACAGCAGATATACATGTATTAAAAGTACGCACGTTGTGTATGTACACATATATATATATACATACATATATGTACATATATAATATAAAATGAACGGCAGAAGTGTACGATACAGCGATAGAAGATAGACATTGAGGTAGATTAAACGTGATTAGAGTTACAGGATTCAACGGTGCACATAAACACTATATGTGTACTTTAGCGTGCGGGTTGTGTGCACAGCGAGGGGGAATGCGCATGCGCGAACGATGTTGCGGCGAACTTTTATTAAAATTGCAAAATTATTCAGTCCTCGTGACCGATCAGCTCGAGGATACTCTGTGGTGATTACATGGATACCAGTTCTCGGGTTCAAAAGAAAGATGCTGAAGGGGAGGGGGGAATCCTCTTTCTCATCCCTCTTCTGGCGGGGTGACGCTTCGTGCGGTTCCTTTTGCCGCGAAGACTTTTTCCACGGTTGCACGTTCGGAGAGCATTGCGACCCTGTGCTTAATCAAACGGATTATCCCGCTGAAAGATTTCTGATTACGGGGCTGTTGCACGAAACCCCCGTAAGAAACTCGTCGACTTCTTCCTACGGCGCTTCTTCTCGGAGCTCCTCTATCGCGTTTCCCGCTCGTCGCGCTTGGTCGCTCTGTGCGTTTAATTCTCACGACGGCGCGAGCCGAGAATGAGATATCAGCCCGCACATATCCACGATTGTAGATTCACGTTTCGGAGAATATGAGATAACACAAGGCCAGTCTTTCAACGCCTTTGTGATGATAACCAAAAGAACTATTCTAAAGTACGACTGAACCAAAAGCTCCCATGTTATTCTATATTTCTGTAGGATAAAAGTGGGGAATATGGCCCGGTCCATATTCGATTGATTTACGTGTTAATACGGGTGGTCCATATTCTCCAATTTTACCCTATATATTTTCTATCTACTCTCTAACTAATTTCATCCAAGATGACTTACCTAATTTGCTCATTTGTAACTAGTATTATTATTTAATTTTGGATTTGTTTTGAAGCCGGAAGGGGACGCATGTGATAACAAACTAGTCATATATTTATTGAAATGTTCTATTTCGATAAAGCAATAAATAAAATATCAAATAACGCGGTCGGCAACGAAAACTGTAACTCATTTTTTTAAATGGTTTCGACCATCGGCGACCGAAAGCAAATTCTTACGTGAAGCGTAAGAATTTGCTTTCGGTCGCATCACATCACGTAATATCAATTCAGCTTCATGTAAGAATTTGCTGACTCCGGTCGGTGACATAAACTATAACTGATTTTTTTTAATGCGGCCGACCATCTGCGACCGAACGCAAATTCTTACATGAAGCGGACATCAATTCAGCTTCACGTAAGAATTCCCATAACACGGTCGGTAACGAAGTGTAACTGATTATTCAGCAAATTCTTACATGAAGCTCAATCGATATCTGCTTCGTGTAAGAATATACTTTCAATCATTAGATGGAATGCACTCTTAAAAAAAATTACACTTTTTGTTACGGACTGACTCCAGCTTCGCCGGGGCGGAAAGTTGCCCCATCATCTTAAGGCCATGTGAAAGATGTACCACGTGACATATAAGTGCGACATAGATAGATGCATTTTTTGAATCAATGCCATTTAAAACCGGTTGACGTTTCGGATAAAATGGAAGCATCATCGGACACGGTATTAAATTTTGCATCCGCTAATGCTTTTTTTCAAAAAGTCTACGATCTCCGAATTCATTACATTGATTACAGATTTTGCTTATCTGCCACCCGCCCAACCCGAACTCGATCGGTAACGGAAAAAATGTAATTTTTTTTTTTTTTTCGTCGCACACGCGATCGAAAGCCGACACGACGTCCGCAACCGATTGAACTTTTCCTCCGATCCCACGAGCAAAATTGATTACAGTTTTTCTTACCGACCGCGGTATCGCGCATGCGCGCGACGCCACAGTCGGGGGCCGCTTATCGGCTCCCGGTGGGAACAGCTTCCCAGCTCCGGCTCTGCCTCCCGCATCGCGTGATCTTCGAGGCTCGGCGACCGTCGAGATCTCGCCGAGGAGAGATTCCTGGCACGAGCTCCGAGCTCATCTGCTCGACGAACTCTTTAACCTCTTTCTCCCGATGGCTGGCTGCGTGTCACGCTTTGACAACTCGCTCTCTCCCGCGACCCTATCACCTGCTAGACCCGCGAGGTGGAGGGGGGGGGGTCACGATTTGCCGCTGTTTGTGCCCATTGACGATGGCGTGTATTATTAGAGAGAAAACGTTCCGCTTATTAGTCTTCGCCCGTGAGCATTGAAATTTATTAGGTAAAAATTCGTGCAATCCTCGGCGGTTTCCGTCGGGAATGGAGAATCAAGCGTAACGCCAATTTTCCGACGCTTCCGTGAGGCGTATCTAATGACACGATGATCCGAGGTACGAGACCGTGAGGTCGAATGGCACGCGTGTCGAGCCTGCGAAACTCGAAAGAGTCATTAAGCTCTCGAGGCCCGCTAAGGAGAATATTCCGTGCGTGCCTGTTTCGCGCGTACGGCACACAGGCTGTGGTTCTGAGATGTAACGCACTGCGGTGCGGAAGCGTTTGGATCAAACGGGGTCAGCCACGTGGACGAACCAGGGTCGTCGGAAGAATTTTAAAGCGGCCCGAAAAAATAATCGAATTGGACGGCAGGTCAGTCCGATAAGAATACTACGGGAGTATTAAAAACGAGATCCGTATTTCAGAAGATGCACATTTTTATTGATTTTTTGATAATGAAGGATATTTGACAACTTTTTGGAACTTTTGTCATAATTATTTTTGTTCACATTTAAGGTAAAGTACTAGAAACGATTGATGGATTCATTCGAAATTCTATATCAAAGTTATATTTTGTGTGTGGAAGACACACAGCAATTTTTGGGCAGTTCGAAGCCTCTTTGAAAAGTTATTGTGTTTACGGATGGAACAGTTAGATAGAAATGTGAAAAACGTTTTTTTTTTTTTGCATCATAGGACATGAGAAACGTGTTTCTAGACAATAAGTTGACAGTCCACTTTTTGCATTATAATACTCTCTTTCCTTTCATAATACATATGAAAGTATTATTTTTGCTAAGCACGACATTATTTTTGCAAAAATGAAATTATACGTTTGCAGAATATGCAATTACATTTGTGCAAAAATAAAATTATACTTTTACAGAATATGAAATTACATTTTTGCAAAAATGAAATTGTACTTTTGCAGAATATGAAATTACATTTTTGCAAAAATGAAATTATACTTTTGCAGAATATGAAATTAAATTTTTGCAACCAGTGCAATTATATTTTTGCACGAAGAAAGAAAAGATCCTGTCAGTGGTTGCCCGTCGAATCGAGCCGTAAATCTCAGCGCTCCGCATCAAAGAAATTGCAGCCAAGAGAAAAGATTTAACGAGTCCGCGCATGCGGCAACAACGGCAACAACAACGATGACGGCACGTCGTAACGCGGCATGCATATTCCAGGAACGTTGAGAACGAGAGTGACCGATCGAGGACGGAAAACCGAGCCACGAAGATATAAAGAACTCCTAAGAAGCGAGAAACCACGACACGCGAGGAAAACCGCAAGAGCTCCGCTCTTTCGTTTAACGTCACGCTGTTTTCTCGTGTGCGCCGGTGATGTTTCGAGAACGACCCACGAACCGAGAATTCACAATGCCAAGTCGTAAAACGCACTCCACCATACGTGCGCATTTACGACTCTCGGCCTTACGGCGCTACAGTGGACACTCGATTAGTGCACCGCTTCGCCGAGTTTCGCCGCAGCGCGCAGCGCCGCGGCGGTTCCCGCGTTCGTTCCTTTCGCAGCAAGGCAGCGCCGCCGCATAGGCTTAAGGTAGTTCTAGAGAATTGTGAGTTCGCGTAAATTCAGAGAGAATTGAGAGAGAATTACGAACACTTCTCAATGGGATAAAAATCTGAAAAAAATCATGCATATGGAAGATGCTGAAAAGATTGATGTTGCATAATAATAATTCCAAAATGTTATTAACAAATGAATGAAAAAAAATGGTTCACAAATCCCCCGGCAACTTAACTTTTTGTTCGTATAAAAACAATTTGTTAAAGTTTTTGAATACGTATGAATTTTTTCAGAATCTTGTGTATTTTGAAAATGACGTTTTTTATTAACTAAAAACGCAATTTTCAAAAATTATACGTAATTCTGAAAAAATTCGTACATATTCAGAAAAATTAACAAATCGTTTCCACAAAAAAAAGTTAGGTTGTCGGATAATTTGTTGGGAATGTTTTTTTTCGTTAATTTGTTAATAACATTGTGGAATTATTCTTATGCAATATCAATCTTTGCAGTACTTTCCATATGATTTTTTCAGACTTTTATCTCATCGAGAAGTGTTCGGAATTTCTGTCTCGATACTCTGAATTCACGTGGGCTCAAGCTATCCGCAAGTACTACCTTAAGGACAAGCTCTTCCGAGGAGTCTTCACGCCTCCGGTGCCGGTAAGGAAAACTCGCACGAACCGGGTTTTCACTGTACCGTGCATTGTGCACTCCGCAGCTCTGTCCCTTCATTCCGTCCATCTGTCAGTCTGTCAGTCGGCACAGAAGATGGTTTTTCGTGGAATCGGGGTCTCGTATCTCTCGACCACGCACCGCTTTTGGACTGCGTTCGTTTAGGTACTCTGCGGCTGTGGTGCAGCTATTACGGCGCCGATCATCGTATTTCTCCCATCCTCCGCTCCCGCACACCTCGCCAGCTCATTTTCTACGTGCCCCGGATCCCACGGTGTTGCCATAGACAATGCCATACTCGGATGAGAAACCGACAAAATTTTAGGGTTTTTTTTCTTTGCGTAACAAAATAAAAATGACAAATTAGGTGTAAAATCGTCCTGTAAGTCGATCAATGAAAAATGATGGACACCAACCGAGTACCTTACAAATCTGAAGATTCGGGATTAAAAAAAAATTGCGCGGTGTTGTTTAACCGACGAAATCGTAAAACACGAGGAGCGAAGGAAAACGACAACATTTTAGGGTTTCTATTTTGCGTAACAAAATAAAAATTGCAATTTAGGTGTAAAATCGTCCTGTAAGTCGATCGATGAAAAATTATGGGTACGAACCGAGTACCTTAAAAATTTGAAGATTTGGTATTAAAAAAAAATTGCTTGGTGTCGTTTGACCGACGAGCTCGGCGCAGCGGCGACTGACACGAATACCGCGAAGTAAAACACGAGGCGCGAAGGAAACCGACAAAATTTTAGAGTTTTTATTTTGCGTAACAAAATTGAAATTACAAATTAGGTGTAAAATCGTCCTGTAAGTCGATCGATGAAAAATTATGGATACGAACCGAGTACCTTAAAAATCTGAAGATTTGGTATTAAAAAAAAAAATGGGCCGGTGTCGTTTGACCGACGAGATCGGCGCAACGGCGACTGACACGAATACCGTGAAGTAAAATACGAGGCGCGAAGGTGCCGAGGCACGTAGCAATCAGCGACGGTCGTTGCGCGACGAAAACTCGCGGACGGTGGGAAACGCCGAGAAACAGGAAAATTAACGTGCTCGTGTACGTTACACGAGGTTTTATAAGCGTTACGATTTAAGCGTTACTTACGCCAGCGGTGGCCCGATGTAACTTTGGAAAAAGTTCCGAGGTGCCCCCGTTCTACATACGGTTCAATGCTGGGCTCCGCGTGCGCGCGTAATATTAGCCTTCGCTCTGCAGGCCCGCACGTACCGAGTCCCACTAACGTATCTTTTTTTCACGGCAACGTAAACAGGTGAGTCGGTGTAACCGACGGTATATTGCCATTTCGTATGTACGTGCAGAGGCGTACTCGAACAGCCGGAAAGACCCACCGTAGATTCGATAGAAATGAGAGAGAGTAAAAAAAAATTGAGAATTTTCATAACGCGTTCTCGTAAAAGTTGGAAATTGAAATTTTCTTATAATCTTCATTTATTCTCGAAGCTTCTTCCATGAGGAAACATTGTCTGTATTTTGGCTTTTTGAGGAAGCAAAAAAAAATGAATAAAAAATATTTTAGAATATCTGTTTATTCGAAAAGGTTTTATTCAGAGAAAAAATATCGTCCGACACGAAAAGCTGATGACAAAGGACTAACTATTAATAAAAGAAACGAAGCTTGCAAATACAAGAGAAAGACACTGCATCGCGCCAACTGCAATCATGACTTAGTTGCAATTCCAACAAAATTGAAAGTCCCGAAAAGTTTAGACGATCGGTCCAGCGTTACGAAAATACGACCGAGCGGAGCAAACAGACGAAAAATCGAAACTAAAAAACATTACCCAGCAAATTATCTGCACCGAGAAATGCGCAAGACGAATCGACGACTCGAAAAATCGCGTTACATCTCGGGTGTAAAATTTACGAGGGGCGTTACGACTCCGGGCGGAGGAAGCAAAGTTATGCGAAAAGTTTGAATCCACTTTGGACCAATACTGTCGCGGCTTTGATGCATTTCAATTTGTGAAAAAGCTCTCGAGAACCTTCGCGACAAAGATTTTCCTCCCGCCACTGACTGCTCCGCGATGTTTGTCGGAAATATCGGTCCCTGTAAAAATATGAGTGTCGTTGAATTCATGGGAAAAGTTGGACCCTCGAAATTCAGTGTCGACTGTCGGATTCGCGCGATACAGCGGTCGGGCGAGCTCGCACGCAAATGAAAATTCACCGTAAAATTCCGCCCGGCGACCCGCGAAATTTTACGACCAAAACGAAAATATACAGCTCCGTATACTGGAAAATAGATAACCGGTCACGGAGCCACCGAGAATAATAATAATAATAATAAGTTTACGAGAATCGAAGTAAAAAATAAAAATAAAAACGAAATTCTCGGGAAGCGTTCGACAATCGAAAAACTTGGCACGAGCTGTTATACGCTTTGGGGGAGGGCGATTGTGCGCCGCATCGTTATTCGTATCGTACGTGAATAGCTGTCGGAGATAAAAGTCTCGCATCGATGATCGCGAGGATTCCATTAGCTCAACTTTATGCAACGATACTCGTGTAATTCTTCGACTGATTGCAAAATCAAATAAATCAAGAAAAGAATTTCTTGATTTAACTAGATGATTTCTTGTTACTAGAAAGTAACAGAATTTGAGCGAAAAAACCGTGACATTAATAATTAAATTATGCAAATAAATAAATAATGATAATTAATGATTGAGCGAAAAAGAAAATTACCAGCGAATCCGTGACATTGATAATTAAATTAGATTAATAAAAAAATGATACTAATGATAATTGGGCCCAAAAAATACCATCGAAACCTTGACATTCATAATCAAATTAAGCGAATAAATAAATGATGTTAATAATGATTCGGCGAAAAAGAAAATTGTCATCGAATCCGTGACACTAGTAATTAAATTAAAAGTCTGGTTTCACGATGCAGTTATAAAATTATCTTACGGAATTTTTGGCGAAGTCGAGAGGTCATCGATCAACGCTCGAGTAAGCCGACCCAGGGATTAATATTGAATGACGCAAGGAGAGCGGTTTTACGCGTGTACGAGCTGAAACTGAGATACACCGAGACGATTAAGAAAAAAAATAATAATGCGGTGTTGCTGGTGTCGAGAGGAACGCGCGGAGTGTGAAAGAGTGTGTGAAAAAAAAAATCAAGGGAGGCAACCGGTACCGAGAATCATAAGAGACCGAGCCGCGGAGAGTAACACGCCGGCTCTCTTGGGTAACCCGCTCGCGCAGACCCGTCCCGTCGAGGCCAAATACAAATAGTCCGACCGGCATTAAATTTGCATTTATATTGTATTTTCGTAATTTATGAGAGCGACTTATCTCTTTCGTCTCGCGAAACACTCGACCGACGGTTTCTGCGGCTGCAATTATTTTTCATTGCCTTATTTTTTATTTTTGTCTTTTATCTATTTTTTTTTCAATTTATAATTTTTGTTCATTATTTTTATTCGCCTATTCTAGACTCGCCGCCCCGCGTTCTTCCGGCTTCGGACGAGCGACTCCGCAAATACGGAACGCAACCAAAAGTTTATCTTGAAGAAATTTACAGTGTACAAAAAAGTAAAAAAGAAAAACTTAAAATAAGCCAGAAAAAATATCAAAAATTGTAACATTAATTTCGCAAATTAACAATAATAATATCAAAGAGTTATCGACGAAACGATGGAAAAAAATTATATGTATGATAATAAATAGTCGAAAAACCTTTTTTTTATTTTCGTATGAAATTATTATGATCGATTATTCCGACTGGCTCGATAGGAGGAACTTTATTGCAACACGCAGATTGACACGCTCCGATTCTCCAGTGTTTGGCGCTGTCTCTGCAATTAAATTTCGTGTAGCCCGGAGACCGGCGACGATGTAACGGGGGGGAGGGAACATCCGGTTGCAGAGGGCGTCCTCGACGAATCACTTCCGGCCGCGCATCGTTGCTTCCCAAGTACAGAAATCCTATCGGCCTCGGGCAGCCGAGTCTTGAACGCGGGCGCAAGGCAATCATTTAAGCTTTCGGAGCAAACGAGATTCGGCGCCCCAAAAAAAAAAAAAGTAAATTACTACGTCTCTTCTTCGCCGCGGTTGATTTTTTTTCTGTAGAATAAACGAGGTTTATCGCCGAAAAACAAAATCACTACATCTCTTCTTGACCGCCGCAGTTGATTTTTTTCTGTACAATTGTATACGAAAACATCCCCGCTAGTTTTTCCATCGGGTGCTAATTAAGTAAACGTGCGACTCTCAATATTCCAAATTAATAATCCCAAAATCTAATATTGTAAGGAAGGATTGTTGGAAAATTAATGTACGATAATGGAAGCTTTTTTACATGAACTGTTTCTGAAATTTCAAACACATGTGCGTTGCAATCTAACAGTAAAATTTTTATTTTTAATGCAAATAATGAAATTGTAAATTTCAGTCAAAATATTTGTAATTTTAATATCTGGTATTATAATTTTACAAAAAAAGTTTATTAATATTGAATTAATGTAAGTAATGAAACCAATAAAATTTACAATTTATATTTACAGTATAGAAATTTCGCCCCGGAAGGGCTCTGTCGGTAACGAAAACTGTAATTAACTTTTTTCACGAGTGCTCGAAAGCAAGTCTCCTCTTAAAATCAAGTTCTTACCTGACGCGTGTGTGAATGGAGTTTCGTGTAAGAATTTGCTTCTGACGCGTCGGAGATCGGCATCGTTGAAAAAAGCGTAATTACAGTTTTGATTGCCGACCGAGGCGTCCGACACGCTCCCGAGGAGTCGCTGGTTCGTTACCGCGGGAAAAATTTAAGTATGGCGAACGCCGATCGAGGAGGGACGAAGCTATAGGTGACAGTGCGCCGAAGTCATCAGCGGGCGAGCACCGGGCGTGCATAAACTCGGCGACTCGCGGATGGAGTAATAATTGCATTAATAATTGCGCTGAGGATCCTATAACGACGCGGTAATTACAGCGGGACTAATTCTAATTGTCCTTACGTGCGCGCACGGTCCTCCGAGCCGGGGAGGCATGCAGTGTACATCGTCGAGTCCCTCGTGTCTTAATTATGATCGACGAGCTACAGGACCCTCCCCGTCGTCTGCGCCTCGCGCTCGCTCGCCGCTCGCGGTTTCGTGGGCTATCGCCCCGTGTCATCGTAACAGCTACACTGTGTAGTGCGGTAAAAGGTTTGTTGTAAAAATTTACTCGTCCTGATTTATTGCACGCGAGGGACAAAACTGAATCGCTCGAACGATTTTGCACATCGCGGCAGAAATTAGGCTCCCGATCTTCAGCTTCATCGTTTACGCATGCGAGTCCCTCCTTAAGGAGGGAGTCTCGCTGCGCGCTGACTTCGCATAAGTTCGACAACAATAAGAGAAAATTGCAAGTGCTTCTTGATGGTGTAAAAATCTGAAAAA
>JAPYZD010005060.1:0-16206 GCA_030522725.1 Ichneumoninae sp. B BG-2022a | reverse complement strand
GAGAGCACGGGACTCAACGGCGTCGAGACGCAAAAGGCTGAGGTAACGTTTTTTTTTTTTTTTATAGATCGTTCATCGAATTATTCATGGATGCGTAAAATGTTGTATCCCCGAGGTAGCTAACTGGTTATACCGGCTAATTTATATGTTTCAGCAGATCTGATTGTCCGCTTTCGTGAAACGAAACAAAATTGTTTTTTTTTTTTGTTCGCGTCGATGAATCGACACCTTGATCTTCGGGAAGCGATCGAACAATCACGAAATTCGAGTGCTTCTTGAATTATCGAGATTTTAAAAATCGAATCTGAAAGGCCGTATCCTTGCCGTAAATTACACACGTTCCAAGGAGGCGAAATAGAAAAAAAAATGGTTATTGAAACCCCCGACCGGCTAAAAACAAGTTATTACTTGTAACGGATTAAATTTTATCGATCCCCTGGGGATGACTATTATTAACTCATTGTAAATAACATGAACTCATTAGTTCATTTACTTTTAATAAGAACAGACGTTGGCGTGAAAAATTTTTAATCCTCGATGATTCGTACAAGCGGAGAAGAGTTTGTTGGAAAAAGAATACGCTGTTCGTTCGATACCACCGTAGCTTCGTTACGATAAAAATATAACTAGCCAGGTCACCAGCGGCGGATACTTGTATGCCGTGCGGACCGTTCGAGGGAGGGCTTGGACGGCACATTCTATCCTCGAGTTAACGAAACTC
The DNA here is from genome assembly GCA_030522725.1 of Ichneumoninae sp. B BG-2022a. Classification (NCBI taxonomy): domain Eukaryota; kingdom Metazoa; phylum Arthropoda; class Insecta; order Hymenoptera; family Ichneumonidae; species Ichneumoninae sp. B BG-2022a. The sequence continues at coordinate 15,485 of JAPYZD010005060.1, read as the reverse complement.
GAAATAACGAAATTAGTGCCGCTGGCGCATTTGAGAAAATTAGCTCGAACCTTCCCCGGCGCTCTCTCGGAATTTGGAATGGAAAAGTTTTAATTGTACTCCGACTGCATTATAGCAAAGCCTGGCATTCGGTGACATGCTATTTTCTTATACGTGTGCGGTATATATAACGGTTCGGTGGTCTGTAAATAAAAGTGAGCATTGTATAGTTTTTATATATCAACGATTGATTCGCCAGCATCATTGAGAAGATAAAAAAAAAGATAATTATAAGACAGCGTAAACTAGTATTGTTTAGATTTGTAAGTAAATTATTTAAAATTCCACGCTGAAGGGCGTATTCGATCGATCGAAAAAAGCGATGATTCTCATAATTGGTTCGTATACAACGTATACGATATAGGTCAGTTATAATTTTTCTTACATGGCCTATGATGTAATAACGATGTCGTTAAAATATATTTCATACAACCATCTAATAGTTGCTTTTTTTCCTCATAATATATTTACGATGTTCACCCGGGCGGTGAAAACACGCTGCCAGGCGCTCCGTTCACACATTGACAGTGACCTCTCTTGTAACGTGTTTATTACTATTCACACTGCTGGTAGTAGTTGTTGTGTAGAAGACAGTGTCTATCATTATTCATTCATAATTATGCCCCGAGTGGCGTGGCAGCATAGAGGATTACCCTACCGGAGTATACCAAGCGGAGTACTTCACTGAGTAGTCCGAAATCAAGACAACAAATGAACGGAGGTTTGTACCGCCCAGTTATTATAGCGTCGTTAACGCGACTTTTAATGCCACTTTTCGCTCATATTGTTCGTTATTTATCGACGGCAAGTAGATGTGGCATGCATAATTAATTAACGCTTTGTGTTCCGATATTCAACGTTATTGTCAGGATCCAAAGCAACGAGGCACCTTGCCCCGTTAAACAATTGTCTACATCAGCTTTTAAGATCCAATGATCGTCTCGATAATAGCCACGTTGGATACGATCGAATGATAGGAAAAGGGAAAATAAACAAAAATAAATAACGAGGCGGTTATCGAGTAATACCTTTTCGGGTTCATTGAGTATCTTACGTGTGACCTCAGAATTAACGATACATAAAATATTAAAATGCACCGAGCTGTCGCTGATTGAACCATTTTCCATACCGCCGAGAAACAGCACGTTGCACACTACAATAGACACCGAATATTCGCATCACAATTAAACGGAAAATGGATTCAATTAAGTTTATAACGTTTGTTTATATATACTTTTGTTCGAAGGCGCGAACGGGACTCGAAGAGAAAAGAATAAGCTATCCTCGATCGAATTTTTTTGCTCGATTTAATAATAATTTTATCATCGGAAAATCTCTGCGCGAAATATCACTGATATAATGTCGATCACATTTGTGTCGCAATACGGTTTATACATTGGCAATGTTAATCGAATCTGATTGGGAATCGAAGTCGGATACGCGTTGGCATAACTATTTATTCCGTTTCAGTAGATTTTTTTTTGAGAATAGAGCGTCTCGTCGCGCCCCCTTTATGGTATATATTTTCTACGATATTTAAGAGAGCTTCTGTGAAAGAGAGTGGCGCAAAGCCGTGAGGCACACACGACGACTACTGCGGAGAGTCGCGCGAATGGAGAGGGGCGCGACACGCAAAATAGGAACACACGCTCCGTGCCCCGAGAGATAAAACTGGGAACGTCGAGTGAGCTTCGCTGAGAACCAAACCGACGGGCTGTCAGATTCGACGACACACGGGTGGGAGTTCAAAGTTTTTTTTTTTTTCCCCGGTAAACCCTTTTGTTCTCCTTTCGTTCAAGAGGTCCGGTTGAACAGCAAATTTAGGAGATACCATTTTATATGTGCATATGTAATTGTTGTTTTCACGTAGACTTTCGGTAGAGGTCAGTCCGTCGGTGGGTCACTCAGCTAATTTTTTACTTAATTTTGTTTCGTTTTTTTTCCTTCGGCACAGTATTTGAAAGATCACACAATACTCGATAGTGAAAATTATACTCATAAGTAAACGTTTTTTGTGTTCATCTTACACGAGCATTTACTTACAACGACAACCTTTTGAGATGTCCACGAACGATTTGCGATCAGGTAAGTCGATCAATGATCAATATTGAATCAATATGCATTTTATTATTTTTTTTCATCTCATCGTGTATTTTACGATACTCATTACGGGGGGCCGGTATTCATCGAAGGGTAAAATTTACGCTGTTCTTACGATCGGCCAGTCGGAAACCTTGTCTCGCGCACAGGTGCGCCTTGAACGGTTTTCTTGCCTTCGAATCGAAGAATGTTCTCAAGGTTGAAAAGTAAAAAAAAAAAAAAAGATCATTGTTAGAACCGTGCGCCGACGAAGTGTGTTTTCTTGCGGATATCGCAAATGTTTTCTGGGAAGCTGCCAATTCGATACAACCACTAGTGTAGAGGAAGAAAAAGGAGAAAAATAAAAACTATGTATATATATAACTGTAAGCAATAAGAAACGATTTTTTGCGCACGAAGCGATTTAAGAATGAAAATAGTTGAGTCTATTTATTCGTAACTTTTTTTGTAACTAGTGACGTTATCGGGATAAGGGACAAAAAATAGATAGAAATAAACGGACATCTTTTGCCGATTATTCGACATTACTCGAAACGTTCACAGCTGCTGCATTGACTGTCGATGATTAGACATTTGAGATACTCCGCTGTGTGAACAGCTAACATAATACTGTTCGAGTATCGAACGCCGTTTTATCGCCTTGGGAAAACAGTTTGAGTTCAAACATATGCTACTAAAGAGTCGGTGGGTTACCAAACTTAATGCCGCCGTAATTATCGCAATGACCTTTTGTCAGAAAACTTTCCGAACCATCCTCGGCCAAATACAGCGATAAAATAAAAAATGAAACGGACATACGGTACGACTGTCCAAGGCCCGCCTCCAGCTAATATCCATTGAATATAGGATATGTTCGTGGCACTTGTCTCTGACCTCACAATTTCATTATGCATTCGTCGACTTCGCACAATACAACGCCAGCACTCCTTACAATATTTCGACATGATCGAACTTTGCCTTGTTCAATTTAATTTTTTCACTTTCCCGTCTAAACGAGGAAAAGCCATGATTTTTTGTTTCTTTTCCTGCCGGAACGCGGAAAAGCCGTGAATCTTGATAAATTACGTGAATGCCCGAACGTCGTAACTTTAAGGATGCTTCGGCGACTATTTAAAGCGTCTTTACGAAAAACTGGTTACAGATTCGTGGTAAAGAAAATTAACATGCCTCTCCAGGCACTGCCCGCCGGTATCCCGCGTGCCATACGGGGGGGGGGATTCCCGCCACTGTGCTGCTACGCCGAAGCATCTTTAATTCCGCGTTTTTTGTACATCTATAAACCTCGCACAATAGCCACGTATACAAATACTTCTATTTTTTTACGATAAGTATGTATATTAGATGCCATTAATTTCTCGTTTCTGGTTATGATGATTGGCTGATCGTGATGGCATAAATTTCAAAGGTATCAATTTCCACTGTGACTCACAGGCGTTGCAAACTGGCGAGGGCCATAAATTAAAACTTCTACTTGTCTATAACGACAAGGAATATCATTGTAATTGACAAATTGGGTGCGTCGCACGACGATAAACCTACGTAGATTTTGCGACTGCTTGTTTCAATGGTACGCAATGAAATCTACTGTCAGCGACTGCAAAAAACTACCGGAAGTGAGCGAGATACTCTTTGAAGGACATTGTAGTCATCTCAGAAGACGTTTAGACGCTTATCGTACATCTCGCGTAGAAGCTGCAACGGCTGCAGCAGAACCAGCACAGTAAAACACGATTGGATCATTAGGCAATTTGCGCACACCGACCGATTCGTCCATGGTTCTTCGTTCTCCTCGCTTCTCCGGCCTGGCTTCTCTACCGGACTTCGTCTAATTGGGCAGATTGCAACGACGACGACGTTCCACGACTTGGCGATGGTGCGCGCCCGCTATGGTACTTACGCGAAATTCTAGCACCACCAAACTCGCTTCTAATAGCCCACTTCGAATATGCGAAATTAGTAAATTCCATGCAGATTGCGAATTGATGCTTTGTCTAACGAGAAACCGTTCTCTCGATGGCGATGAAGAAGAAGACGGAGAAGAAGAAGAAGAAGAAGAAGAAAAAGAAGAGGACGGCGCAATGCACAAGCTAAATATGATTGGGCCGTTGACATCTGCTCGAGACGGGTGAGGTACAAATGCCCGAAAGCAAAACACCGACGTAATTACCAATCGCACTTGAGGCAAAGTTGCTGGGTCTCAATGTAGCAATGAGAGTGTCGAAAAACATTTTTTTTTTACAAATTTTATTACCGACAGAATACGTTTGAAACACTCCGAAAAATGGCATCTTTCTCGACGGTAACAAAATGTATTGTTACAATAACTCATCACTTACTTTTAGCCGAAAAAACTACCTTTCAAAACATTTTTTTTTGTCAAATCCGTTTGAAGCGGCTTCTCCGACTCGAAGTGCTTCATACAAAGCAGTCATTAAAAAGTTATCTGTATACAAGTTCGGAGGGGTATGGAAGACTCTCATTGGCTGTTACAATTAATGTTCGTTGAGTAGGAGAACCCACTTTGGATGGATTTGATAACAACATAATTTTTCGCTTGAACGTCAAGGGGCTACGGGTTTTTGAAAGGCCTTATCGGAAATTCGTTCGTCCGCTATTATCGGTGAGTGAGTATCGCATAGTTATCGTGATGATACATTTTAATTTTTGACTGTGTGCGTTGTACATCGCCGGCGCGGAATTCCTCAACCTCGATCTTTGCTCTCACAACATCCTAATTTTCATTCCATAATCGTTCCAGCCCATTCAGCTGTTCGTTTCACCCCAATTCCCGAACAAATATTATTATTTGTAACAAACGGTCCACCGCGTCGACGAACGATTCGAAAAAACGACGGTTACAGTTTACATTTATTTTCCACTTGAAAATCAAGGCTATATCGATGACTCTACGATCAATCGGCGTACTTGATTAGGTGAGAGTCGCACTGCCTGTACGAGATGGTGGGGGGGTGTGGGGAGGGGGGGGGGGGGGGGGGGGGGGGGGGGGCGTAGGTAATGATTATGTAAAGTAAATGCGAACTGTGTGCCGGTGTTTACAGCACCGTGAGAAATCGTCAAGATTGTATGAGATTGTGGTGTATAGAGCAGATAAGAAAATGGGAATACAATACGGAAGCACCGAGCCACTCCACGCCGTTACTCACTGGTCGAAGAAACTGTGTTTGTCTTCAAGATAAGAAATGGAATACCGGCACAACACATAAACCGACATAACTACCGGGAAATCGTGGATAACGCTGAACACTGTCGTCTTCCTACTCTCTTTCACTTATTCTTCCTGCAAGATTTATCACAATTTATGGCCCACCTAGTTCGTTGGTAATCCACATTTTAAATCGCTCGCAAGCTAGCGTGTGAACGTTCTAAATTAAATAAACATTCGTTGGGACTTCCGACTGATATGACAGGCTCGCGTCGCGATACCTATTCTGGATAGCGTGTTTAAATGAGCAAACTGAGAGAAGGATCTAGTAAAAAATACTGATCATCTAAGAAAAATTACCATAGCACATAGTAGTAGAGCGCCAGGGCTCCTCGTATGGCAGAAAGTCTCAGATTATCCTAGAACTTTTACCATAATATCAAAGAAAAATTCTTATAAATTCGGTATTTTCTACCATAGGGCGCACCCTATCGCCCTACTACTATGTGCTATGGTAATATGTCTCAAGCGCTATAGTGATTTTTACTAGATCCTTCTCTCACTGCAATGAATAATCGGAGACATCGCCGCATTAAATACGTACCCTCGGAAGTATATGGGTGAGAAATCGATTGAACATTCTTTAACGAATAACCGAATCGCTGTGAGTAACGGAGCAATTCGTTTATTATTATTACATATTTTAATATAATTATTGCACGCATCCCTACTCTCTAAATTTTCTTAAAGCACTGAGAACTCTTCGGCTCTACTTGAGTATAGAATTGAACTCGATGAAGACGCAGTTTTTTTTTTTTTTTTTTGCGCAAGCTGACAATTATTCGATCCCCTTATCAGCGATAATGAATCAATATTTGATTCACGCTCAGGCTGGTAGAATAATTTACAGTTTATTTCCCTTTTGCGTTTCTCATTATCGTCTCGTTACTTCGACGTTCTATAATTACGTGCGGACTTTACACTTGGCCAAATTTTATCGAATATTTATTCCGCAAGGCTGCACTATCGTACGCGCATCGACGCCTTTCGGAGGGAATTAAGAAGCGACGAGCAGCCCTGGTTCGCTCTCTCAACAACGAACAAGAACATAGAGGCTGCCTCTTTGCTTTGCTCACGCAACCATCAATCTCCCTCGTTTTTCGCTCGAAGAACTTTTCAAGGGTTGTATTAACACGTTTGTCTCGGGGAGGCTGCTGTCGGTGAACTGTGTATCATTCGCAGTTTCTACTCCGGGCAATTATTACTCTGCTTCGACATCTTGGTACATTATCCAAGGCAACTCGAAGATGTAGATTATTTTCACCGTCGTTAGCATTTGAAATTTATCTATTATTTTTTAAAATCTATTTAGTAAAAACAAGCAGGCCCAATTACAAGGTGATGGGACATCCCGATCAACTGAAATAATATACAGTGCAAGTGACCAGACGTTGTAACGATAATTGGCGACAAATTATTTAATAATTGACAGAGACCCCGTAAAGCCATAGTTCACCCCGTAGAACGGGACTTCGAAAATTTCAATGTTCCGAGTTCGTCGCTCCCCGTTACGATTGCAGACTAGGAGCACAGAGTCGACGAGTAGAAATTACCGCTGACGATGGTAGGGTGGCATAGCCCCCGAACGGTTATCCCCCGATAAATATCCCCCGAAAAAAATAACCCCCGAAACGTATATCCTCCGAAAAGACGAAACCCCGAAGGATTTATTTCTAACTTTAAAATGTCAAATTTTAATTTTTTTACGAAAACATAGCTTCCTCCATGAGGAAGTATAAAAGAAAAAGATCCATGCCGTACGTCGGTAGAATCAACGTTCGCTATAGGTCGATTTAATTGTTACGCAACAACTTTACATTTTCCGGCAGTAGATACCGGTAATTGTAATTAAATAAATTGCTCAAGGGATTAACAAAGATAACTGCGAAGAATAATTCTACGCGAGATATCGTAGTTTATACGGCGACGGGTTCCCAGGAGAATGTCGAAAGTGTAAGGTAGCGGTACGAGCGCGGAGCCGAGCGGAGAGAGAGTCAAAACGGACCAGTGCCTTCCATTTGAGATGAAAAAATAGTGCATAGCCCGTTTTGCCCTCGCCCCCTCCCCATGTAGAAGATACTAGAAACGGATAGTTCGTCGCTCGGGCTGGCAATATACAGCATAGGTAGGATCTAGAAACCAGTCGATCGAGTGTTTGCTTGTAGTCGGATTGAACTTTAGCGAAACTATCTAAATGTCGTCGAAATGGTTTTCTAAACCTGTCGATGGTAATTTCAAAAGAAATCGAAGTGGGGAAATATTCGTCGGCGGTGTTTACGATGACTGGGCAGACAAATTTGACAAGTGTTTTCTTCATTTATCTTTCTCCACAGGATTCAAGAGGATTATGTACGGCGAGGGTATGATGTGGGACACATTTCTGACCGGAGTAGCGGAACTCATTGGAACGGCGATTTTAATTTTTCTCGGATGTATGGGATGCGTCGGTAGTCTGGGGGTCTCACCGCCCCACGTACAAATTACGTTGAGCTTCGGTCTGGCCGTCATGATAGTGATACAGGTAAGTCAAGTGTGTCAATACATGGGGAGTTAATTGGAAGTCGGTGGAAAGCAATTATTCGTGTGTGGAAAACCGAGCGGGTTACCGCCCAAGTTCGTTACAGCCACGAGATGTTTACACCGCAGAAACGCGGGGAAAACAAAAAAAAATGAACTTTACGTTTGATCAACGAACCAGTAGCAACGGCAACTATTTCACTCGACGGATGATAGGAGAACATATTGGACTATTAAAAAATGTCGTCACAGGACGTTACAAATAAAAAGTCTCATCTTCAAATTCATAAATCCGCCACTTATTTTACTCGTAACTCATTATTTTGTATTAACAAAAACAACGTCGAACGGCACGACATGAATATTACCTTTGGTGTTTGCAATTTACAAAATATTCTGGTGAGCGCGGACGATGCGCGCTGGATGCTACCAGTGCTGTGAATTAGAAATGACCCCGGTCAAGGTTTATCGAAACTGTGTCGCTCGTTATCGAGCGGAAACGGCGAATAATCGAGAAACATGGACTCTGAATATCACATAAAAGATAACGGGAATCGACAAGTTTGCATGAATATCGTAGTACAACGGGGAAAAACGCATAATCGTTTTTTGACGATTATCTTACTTGATAACCGATTGTAGCAACATGTTCTTATTTTCACCTCTGCATGCGTATTTACGTTTCAGTGTTTCGCTCACATAAGCCACGCTCACGTCAATCCTGCCATGACGCTTGGCGCCGTAGTTCTCGGAAAGAAAACCATGACCGAGGCTTCGATCTACTTGGTCTCTCAGCTCATCGGCGCCGTTCTTGGATTCGGTCTTTTGAAGGTTCGTCGATAATTTAATTATTTCGTGACCATCGATATCTGTCTTCATCATCCAGCTTGTCGGGTCGAATAATCATTAACGCGATACGCTTGGAATAAGGAATTTCACAATTGTACATGCTATATATTGCATATGCATAGATATATATATTGCATGTACATAGCGTTTCGTCTAAACGGAGAATCGAGGTTCATCGAGTGTTGTGAAAAAATAAAAACAAATTGTGCGAGCATCTCCCGAATGCCAAGCGAGGAAGAGTCTTAAAACGGTATTTCTCGAAAACACGATGAGAAAGTTTTATCGCGGTATATTTTCATGTTCCGTAAACGGGGTTCAAGGCCTCGCGTGGCGATCGGTCGATCGATATTCATTGGGTAGGTCGTGCGTGCTTGACGAGTCATTGGTCAACTTCATCCACATACATAAAACATGTGTAACAGCATAAATAATGCCAGTGGAACTCGTTCGTAAAATGAAACAACACTTGCGATTGTGCATTCCGCTTGCTCCACTTGAATCCAATATACGTTTCAATGATAACCCTTGATAAGTGTATTTTTTTAGTAAATAAAAATTAGCGATATCATATTATGAATGTTGCGCGCGTCATGGAATTTTCCCGATTAATCCCGTCAGTGTAAAATGAAAACAATCTGGTCCATAATTGACTTACGGTAGATCCGTTACGTGTGTCTATCGTAGATAAAATTATTCTTTTCCACACGCTGTATTCGTAATTTATGTTGAAAATATGTTTGAATACTTCCACGCAGTTGGTTACACCGACGGGGCAATTATACGCCGGTAAACCGGACGCTGCGCCATTGTTCTGCGTGACGAACATTCACGCCACCATGAGCGTCGTCCAGGGCCTCATAGTGGAGGCAATGACAACAGGAATACTGATGCTAGTAGCATGCGCCGCGTGGGACGTGCGTAACTCGAGCAACACTGATTCCGTCGCTATTAAATTCGGCCTGTCTGTTACCGCTCTCGCGACGGTGGCAGGACCATACACCGGATGCAGCATGAATCCGGCGAGATCGTTCGGCCCGGCAATATGGAACAATCAGTGGGATAATCATTGGATCTACTGGCTTGGACCGCTCGGCGGTTCTTTCTTGGCAGCTCTCGCTTATCGTATGGTTTTCGGATATAAAACTAACGAGGACGAGGAAACGATTCCGGAAACCATCGCTCTAAATTGCGTCGAATCGGAAAAGCCTGAGGTGCGTATATGGCGCAACTGAGCCCGCTTCACAAAATTTTCAAATTTTCTCAGATTTTTCTCAGATTCGCAATTTATTAAAATCTTAATTACCAACTCAGCTTTGGGGAGAGTTTTTATTTGGATTCAGGGGTCGCATAAATTTTCTTAAATTTTGGTCATTCGTTGAGAAAACTTATGAATTGCAGCAAACTGTGTGTTGCGGCAAGTAAAAAGTAACGGTAACAAGAAACACAGCGAGGCAGAGATGATTAGAGCGCGTTAAATTAAGGACGAGAGTGCGTTGCGTCGTTAAGCCAAGACAGTGTTTCCACGGTCCTTGGCACATTAGGAATAATGCCTGTAGAATTGGAGAACGTAATGTCTCTGAGAGCGTAGCGTACTGCAATTAATTCATAAGCGAGGCCGGACATTAAAGGCTCTCCCTCTCTCTCCACGATAAATCGTAAGTTCAGGGTTCGGGTCTCGTGCACCTCCCTCGGCCAAACGAAATTCGGTGTACGTAACTGGTTTTACGGGACGTTTCCGCGGCAGTCGCTCGCTGGGTTTAACGTCGTTGGCTTATCCGCTGATATAAATCTAGAAGTAGAATCGTCCGGATTGCAGAAACACGCCTAGGAGCGGGGGCAGGTTCGCAAGATCTCGCTTCTAGTACGAGCTGGCGCACAGATTCCAGTGTGTCCCAGCAGGCTAGTAATGATCCCACGGTTCACCGGCGAAGGAAACGGCTGAGCGGAGAGATAGAGAGGGAGGGGAGAGCTACGAACAAATTTGAACGGGATTAACTCGAGCGTCTTGGAACGAAGAAGATCGTCTTTGCTTGCCTCGGGATTAGAGATAGGACAAATGTCTCAATTGTGGAAAGTGGAGGAGGATAAAAATAAAAGCCGAAGGCCGTAACGGTATAACGGAATAACGGAACAACAGAGGGGAGGTTGAAAGAAAAAAGCTACGCGACGTGGAATAAACGAACGTTTAATCCTACTCTAATTATCCATTTCTCCGTGTTGCAGCATCTCTGATCAATCACCAGAGGAGGGGGGAGGGCGAAGAGGCTGATACGATTTTAACGAATCAGAGGATACGAAGAGAGTATACCGTGAAGCGTCCGCTACGAGAGGGTCGAAGCTCGACGCGACAACGATAAAGTCCAGCGGAGCGGGAAGCACGCGCACCAACTATTATGAGAGTTACTGTGCGCTGATACCGAGTCAGAGACACGAAATCCTGTAGGCAACCTCGTCAACCCGGCGAGAGCTGGCTTGTTAGTCTACGGCGTTATATATACTACGGGGAAGCTAAGCAGAATGCCGAGAGGCTAAGAAGATCGGTACACGTAACTCCTCGACGAGAGTTGAACCCGTTCACGTTTGGAAACTCAAAGCTCCTTCCTGCAGTAACGACAATAATAATGATAATGATAATAATAATAATAATAACAATAACAATAATAACAACAATAACAATAATAATAACAATAAGCAAGGAAATAAGGCTCTCTTGGCATGATGTCGGGCTGCCCGTGACGTTTGGCCAACTTCACCCGCGCTGCAACTCTCCTAAAGCTAGCTTGCCACCTCGACTAAGGATATTCTGGCGAAGACTGATACACTTTTGTTACACAAAACACAAGAGAAAAAAAATAAGATTTCAACGCCTGTACTGTAATATACATAGTCGTAACTGAGATTCTCGAATTATTGATCAATGTGCAATATATTTCAAAGTCATAATACATAATAAGAAAAAATTATTACTTTTATTTATTTTTTACATCTGTTAGCATTGTTCACTATGACAATTGATTTGTTTGTAAATATATCATATGTATTTTGCGTGCAAGCAAAGCCAGATACTTGATAATCAATTTATTTGACGATCAATTGCCGTGAGACGCGAATTTATAAATATGTTATCGAAATAAATGGAGCTCGAACATTTACTCTTTTTGTTTTTAACAACATTTGAACCTCTGTCGTGACCGCGTTGGCGATTGGATATACTGCCTATCGACGTGAGAGTATCCAGTCGCAACTCCCGGTACATTGACTACGATGCATCCGCAATCTCTGCCATAATTTCCGATTCACTTGCCATTGCCTCATCGTTCTCCATGAGGAAGTTTCAGAATTATTGCGCCATCGAGGATATTACAGTCCTCGGTGTGGAGAGACGAGCGAGTCAGCCGAATCGCGCGGTCGAACAACGACGTACGGGTCGAGAACTTGGACGTAGAAAAATAAAAGAAAAAAAAAAAAAAAAAAAACGATTGTGACATCACGTGCAGCATGTTTCAATTTATTTTTCAAAAATTTGAAAAATGATGCGAAACGATAAGTGGTGGGAGGTTGAAAAAAAAGGATAAAGGAAGGAAGGATTCCTTGTCGTATTGCCGTGTCTCAACGTACGAACGAGGCGCTCGCCTGACGCAGAAGAGGCGACAGAAGCTTAGCCCGAAGGCGAGGGAGAGAGCGTGCCAGAGAGCCACACAGCCTGCAACGTACGTCGTTCGTGACGCCACGTACGACGGGTTGCTTGTACTACAGGCGAGCATCTGTCACTGGCGTAGCTATGCGGAGGCGCGCGCGTGGCCTCTCGAGTTATTGGAAACGAAACCAGGCGGTGCTACATTTTCATTTCGAAAACTAGTACCACCCAAGGAAACGGGACATTTTTCCTTGACAACTCACGGAAACGAAAAATATTTTTGTTTTCGAGACTGCGAACAACCGACTTGCAAATGTTGGCTGAGATTAACATTCGCAAATTATGATCTACCAAAAGTTTATTATACATTTTGTTTGTTTGCTTATCGATAATTCACCTGGAGAGGATTATCGATGTCGATTGCAACGAATGGATTGAAGAATAAAGTAAATTGATCGTATCGCCGTTGATCGCCACGAACATTCGACCGAGCTCTGTATTAAAGGATAAAAGTTACATAAAGTAAAAAAAGGCTACCGCGCACAATAGTTCGTGAAAAATGTAACGCGCAATGGCACAAAACCGACCGGCGAATATTCGCATTTCCGGTTGGTCTTGGATAAGGAAAACTCGTAATATTTTTCGTATGATTGATATGCCGGGCGGCGAGACTCTCGTTAATAATTCAATTTCCAATCTGGTCTTAATGCTCACCCCCCTCGTCTCTCCTTTCCGCGTAGCTGCTGCTGCTGGTGCTATTGCTGGTGGCTGGTTGGCTGGCGTGCTTCCTTCATCGTTCTTCTTTTCTTATTTTCCGCTACGCTGTTACTCTTATATCCCTCCGACGTGCTCTCTCCGTGGCGGCTCTCCCTCTCTATCTCTTCCTGTGGCACTACCGTCGAGGGGCTTTTTCTTCCGAATCTCCAACTCGCACGAGCTGCCTCACACTGTGTTGGCCTTTCACGGTGTGAAAATAAAATTGGATTTCGGCAATCGAAGCCTTTTCACTACTCTCTCGCGGGAGACTGCTCCACCGTGTGGAAATTAATATTTATGCCAAAGGAACGCGTCTCATCGAGTTTGTCCACTTTTCATCCCGTAACCGAATTTCTTAACCCGACTCGTCACTTTTAATTTCATACTTCTTTATTTTTTTCCCTCGATGCCTCGGAGAGAAATTGTTGAAACTTACGCAGCTTACGGCAGCTCTCCGGCAGGATTAAAGGGACATCGAGGAGAACTCTACGACGTAGTCTGCAGCGAAGTTGTTAAGCCAATTGCTGGCCAGAGGTTAATTGAGCCACGCACGTTGCTTCTCTAAGTTATCTGCCCCGATGAAGCTTCCTCTCGAGTCCGGCCTGTGACAACCTCAGTCTGGATTACCGAACTAATTAGACGCGCGCCAACTTGGCGGAAACGCGCTGTACTAATGCGACAGGGAAATTGTAGTGGTTTCGCCCTATTTTGATTAAGCGAATGGCGAGAGAGTTTACCTGGACACGTACAATTACAAATTACGTCGCACTATACTATCTCGTATCTATTAATCTCCGTTATTCCCCCTGTATTGTCAACCCTCGTCAATTTACAAAATAATACTCGCAGCCGATATCGATTATCCGCGAGAAATCCGTTGGCGTATTTATTTTCCATCGATCGTTAATTTTACGATTATTGCCAAAGGCATTATTAATGTCGAGGCGAGAAAGTAATGTATCTTGTCAAGGCTTTCGCCTTTTATAAACTATCCCAAAACGATCGTAAAACTTTCCTTCTACCGACGTGACACATTCTGTCTGGATATATGACACTGAAAGGATAAAAAGATTACCGATCCACCACCGCTGTCTCGAAAGTTTTGAATTCTTTATGGTCGAAAGAAGTTGAGGGATGCTTCCATTGAGCTCGAAAGAAATACGAAACTGTCGTTGAACAAGTATCGGAGGTTACACGACGCCTGTTTAATCTCGCGATTAGTTGAGAAAAAAGGCTTGTATTAGCGTAACGAACAAAGAAAATATTGCAATCGACGAGTTTAAAACTTCGAAATTCGAGACAATTTCGCGCCGTTCTGCAATGGGCCTTCCATTCAACGAATAACCGTCCACCCGAAGCGTCGAACACATTTTTTGTATAGACTGTACAATCAATACAAAAAATTCGTTCGAGATAATTTGGCACGTCCGTTGTGCGCTCGGCGTCCCTTTCCACGAATAAACGTCCGCCCGTAGTAGAACGAATTTTTCGGGCAGACTGTACGTTAACCCCCCCCCCACTGCGCAGCTCGACCGGTCGTTGTGTGCGCTACTCTGTGGTGGCTCTGCTCGACCCTCTGCGGCCTTCAGGACCTCTTCTCTCTCGTGCGCGCCACTGTTGTTGCCGCTACACGCCTACAGCCGCTTCGCCCATATCGAGAAAAAAAAATCGCCGCGACTATGAGAGTTTAACCCTACCAAGGCCGAGGTAACGATCGAGGATCTTGCTTCATACCCGACGGATTTCTGCTGTATATCCTATATGACTTCTCCTCATCCACGCCGGACCATTGCGACTAGTACGCCTAACTAATTTTATCCCGTGTTTACTTTAATTTTAAACGCTTAATTATTAAACGTCCCTCATAGTTATAAATTTACGCCACCGATGTGGTTCGTTGATCAGTTTCTTGACTGCATTCTCGTAGCGAGCAGCTTCCGAGATGTTCCAACACAAAATGTGCCAAACGTTTCTGTTTCTCACCCGACTGCTCCGTTCCCTCTGTTCGTTCTCGTCATCTCTCTTCGTTTATGTATACGTCCCTCTCGCTTCCTCAAAGTGCTTTCCTCCCCGCAACATGCACCGTTTTTCGTTCTCCTTCTCGAGCGCGGACGCGGTTAGAGCGTCTCGCTCTGACTGGCGTCCTCCGCGGGCTCTCGTCGCTCCACCTGTCCCTCTCTTGTTCGTGCGCGCCCTTCCCGCGCCGCCCGACAGACGGGAGGGCGGGAGGGGGCACGCTTTCGGCCAAACGCGTTCAGACGACAGTCCTACCGCGGATTGCGGATGTTGTTGTCGGGTCCTGGGATCGTGCGTGTTCATCTGACATCGACACCCGTTTTTTTTTTTTTTTTGTTTTTGTCTTGT